>JAOTRH010080457.1:0-17230 GCA_034768845.1 Heliamphora exappendiculata
AACATAAATATTCAAACAAAGAAATAATATCTTATACAAACTCAAACTGAAGATTTTTTTATTATAGGGTTATGCATAAAATCCAAGAATGAAAAGGGGAGTAAAGAAATAAAAGAAGATATAAAATATGAAATATAAAATATAGTTTGGCTATATTCGGTTCAATTCTCGAATTGGTTTGAATTAGTCTTAGAGTAACTCAGGGAACCAATTTGATCAGTTTTTTTATTTTTAAACTCATCACTGGTTTAATAGTTTAAAAAATCAAATCAAATCAACTCAAGCCAACTCATAAAAATTAATTGATTCAGTTTACTAGATTGGTTGCTAGGAAAAGTTATTTTTAAATAGTAAAATTTTATTATTAAATGGTCATAGAATAAATCCAGGATAACACAGTATTACCCTTAATTTACAATAAACTTTTACCCTTAATTTACACTAAAGTTTTGCTCTTACTTTTGTCCTAAAATCACTTTTCCATCATAGATACATAGGTGCAAGTGACCAATACAAGTAATTTGAGTGGTCAACTTAGGGCATGCTTGGATTAGCTTTTAAACTATTTTTTTTTAAAAAAGAGTTAGCTTTTAAATTGTATTGTTTGGTTTTCAAAAAAACATAAATAATTTTTTTTTTCATCTCTTAATTTAATAAAAAAAACTAATATATATCTCAAACATCTCAACTTTTTTTCCAACAAAATTATTATAATAATCTTATATAAAAAGTCATCCATATTCAAAAAAATAAAAAAATCGTGCTAATATCTCAAATACTACAGTTTAAAAGCTAAAAAAATGACATTTTAGACATTTTAATAAAAAAAACATAAAGTAAAAAAATATTACAAAAAATTATCCCAAATACTTTTATTATTTTTTAATTTATTTATTTTTATAAAATAATTAAATCTCTTAAAAATTAATCTTAAAAACTTAGCTTTGAGGTTGTGCCAAAAATACTAGGTGGTACAACATTAGACTATAGACCACGTAACTTAGTCCTTTTGGGACCAGTATTGCTTGCGTGCATGATATTGTTAGTTTTGGAAAATTATTAAGTACTATGTGTTATTTTTACGTGACTCTTGGTAAATAAAATATTTAATGTATATTACGTAATTTATTTTTGTTCTTTATGTATTTAATAAAAATATGTTAATATTATTTCACTCGAAATATTTTTTACTAAATAATTAAATAAGAATACTACATAAACAATCTCATCTAATGATATGCGGCTATTGAATAATTACTCATATGTTTTACTATTATTTATGTTAAAATTGAGATTAAGTGATCATTTTTTGCCTTTAATAAGTCCTTAGAGTTGTATAGAGATTTCGATATCATTCTCTAGATGGCTGTGGACGAATAGCGGCAATAAATGATTGTATTCTTTTTCTTTGTTGATGAGTTTTTTTTTAGTATATTTTAATAATAACTTTTCATGGTCTTTCTCGTGTGAAAGTTTAGTTTCTCTCCTTTTGGAAGTTTTTTTCTTTTCCTGTGAGAAGATGTGTTCCGGCATTCGATCAATGTATTTCTTTAATCAATTTTATGTCAATTTTGGTACAATTTTTAGTATCTTAACATTTTTTGATGAAAAAAATACATGCATGTATTTTACAAAAATTGATAGCTTGTACAATTTTGGGTTTAGGAAGCAAATTCATTCATCTATCTTATCAATAATATTTATATTATTAATTTGCATAAAGACATAACATTCTCATATGAGAACAACATTCTCAATTCTAGGAATATAGAACTTACAGGGCACGTTAATTTTAATAATGTAGTATTATTTGTGTAGGAATTAAATTAATAATGAATAGAAAAATAAATTATACCGTGAAATGAAACAGAATGGAATACGATAAATGAATACATATTATAGGACATAATATAAAAGACTATGAGAATCGGTCCATATAGGATTTTACCTCTTTTAGTTGGGTCAACGGTAAGATTGTTTCCAAAAAATTGATCGAGATAGGCGTAAACTAACTCAGAAATCCTAAGATATTAAAAAAAGACAGAAAAAAAAAACTAGAAATAAATTTTTAAAAATCAGAGATAATATTAAAAATAATATTTATAGTAATAATCAAAGATAGAAGGGAAAATACTAGAAAGAAATTTTTAGAAAATGCTATTTGCAGAGAGAAAGTGATTTCTCAATTGGCAACTAAAGCGATTTACAGCAAATAATTTGCATTTATTAAGAGAAAAAATGAATACAGAGAAAACAGTTGGAGACTTAGAATGATGAGACACTGGAGAGAGGTTTAATTGGAAGAATTATTTAATATTTTTAAAGTAATTATTCACTCAAATAACTAGCTGATACATTTTTATATCTTGAATAAAATATTAATAAAAAAGTGATTAATCCTATTAAATACACTAATAATTATAAGTTTAGAGTACTAACTGAAGTTGCTCCAAAAACATTGAAGAAATGCTCATTTAATTGAGGGCAAATTATAAAGTACATTCTCTTAAGATACCATGTAAAGATGCTACATGATATTTTGGTAAAAAAATATTTAATACAGATTAACTCAGTTATTTGTATCTAGAAAATGTGAACTAATATTGTCCTAATCAAAATATTTTTTATTACGTCATTGAGTCAAAACATTATGTAAGTAATGTCATAGGATAATGCTACATCATTGCATCACTAATAGTTTTGATGTTAATCACTATGGTCCCCTCTTTTGGCTCATAATTTAAAATTATTTTTAACTAAATGAGTTTGTTCTATTCACTTTAAAGATCAAAAGATAATAAAAATTAAATTTAAAATTGAATTGCCAAACAAGAAATGTTCATTTTTTTTACTTACCCCTAAATGGTTTGGTTTATTTTGTGATGAACAAACAATTATTCAATAATTTTAGAACAAATTTAATTAGGAGATGCTGTTACTTTAGAACTATTGGTACATTTATTGATATTCATTATTTTTTTTTTTTGTTGGTATGATGTGTCATATGATGACTTGAGTGAATATTACTCCAAAATATTGAATAATTGGTCTTTTCTCCACTTTGTCCATAATTGAAGTAGTTTTTATATGATTGAAGATTATGTGGTCCAATTATAAATTTGTGGAAAGTTTCTACGCTTGATGATTAATTTTTATATCTATGTATTATTATTCAAGGCCACATAATTCTCTACAATAGTTTATTTTTGTGGTGAATTAGCAATTATTTAATATTCTTAGGACAAATTTAAGTAATGATCTAACTTTATAACCATTGGTGCATGTAGTGAGTTCATTATTTTTTTGTTGATATTTTATCTAATATGTGATTTGTCATTCAATAATTTGAGTATAGCATTACTTGAAAAGTATTGAATAATTACTCGTGACGAATAGATGCACAGAGAGTTTGAATAAACCTAACAGCTAATACTTGGTTTGGTTTGGTATATCTAAAAAGTTAATTTTTTTCTTCAAAAAACTCAAATTTTAAGTTATAGTATTTGACACCTTTAAAAAACTGACCAGTTTGTAAATTGGAGCGAAAAAAGTGTTGAGTATATTTCTTATATTCTGTGAACCCGCATAATTAGTATTTTATTTGCATGTATTTGGGTTAAACTAGAGTTATAAATTCATAAATAATCTAACACATATAGTGTTTTATAATTATATGGGGTTAGGGTTTTGAAATTTTACATATAAATAGTACTCTATAATTTTAATGACTTGGCATGGAGAGTAAATCGAATGGGTAGAAATGTAGGGAGAAATAAAAAAATACCGGGGGCACGGGAGGAACCTTTGAGCAGGAAAACGGGATTTGTTTTAGGTTTCGGGTTGTGAGTATCGAGTTTTGGGGTGCTTTTGATATCGAATTTGTATATTCTACAGTCATAGTTAATTATTTTTCTCGCCCCTGTGGATATAGGCAGGTTGTGCCGAATCACGTATATCGTTGCGTATTTTTCTTTGGTATGCGTAATGATTTTTGCTTTCATTTACATTCAGAGATTGGACGATTCAAATTCCAACAAGTGGTATAAGAACCAACGATAGACGATTCAAAACCGTGGTGGTTGATCGAAGTAATGTATTATTTTTTAATTTTTGATTCATATAAATCAAAAATATTTTTTTGCACAAAAAGAAAAAAAAGGCAACGGGCTATTAATAGCTTTGAACAGCCAAACTCGTTTGCACTGTGAAGAATGGCTTGGAATCTAAGAGATTGGGAATCAATAATCAGGAATTATAAAAATTATCGAATTTTGCGTGGATCATTCTCATCAACAAAGTTTGATTTTGTTTGGATTCTCATAAAAGGAAGTTGATTTTGTGTTGATTGGCATAAACGGAAATCAGGGGCACAAAAGGTTATGGGGATGAAATTATTTCAAGGTTTTGATCCAATGTCATAGGAGCATGAAATCACGATTTAAATGTTGTTTATTATATGAGATCATTTATATAACAGAAAAATTAAAGACAAATATATATTCTAAGATTTTTTGGTGCTGCGAATTTATCGGTATAGTCAAATTTTTTAAGTTCTACACCGTTTATTTGGATTAGACAATCGGCTTATATTGGGATTGATCGGACGAGATCAAAGGTGATCAGAGACAATCAGGTTTGATTGTGGGTTATCAGAGGCAATCGGAAGCAATTTGGTTCAATGAATAATGAAAAATTAATCATCAATTAATGCAGTTAGAATTTTAATTGTAGGTGGAGTCAAGTCAGACGTTAATTTTTTTAATTTGACAAATTGTTAGCAATCAGGACACCTCGACGATTAGGTGTCGGGTATCTTGGAGTGAAAATGTGCCAGCCATGCTAGTTTGAGTGTGGCGGATTGTTGACGATGGCATAATCGACATTAGCAACGGTTATCTTCGGGGTGGTTTGTAAAATTCAAGCCAATGTGTAAATTGTTGAGTATATATTTTGTATTCTGTAGACCAGTATAATTAGTATTTTATTTACATGCATTTGGGCTGGTTTAGAGTTATGAACCTATAAAGAGTCTAATACATGCAGGGTTTTATAATTATATGAGATTAGGGTTTTGAGAGTTTACCTAGAAATAGGACTCTATAATTTTAATTACTTGGTGTGGAGAGTAAATTAAAAGGGTAGAGATGTAAAAAGAGATGAAAAAATACTAGAGGCACATGAAGAACCTTTGAGCAGGGAAACGAGATTTGTTTCAGGTCTCAGATTGTGGGTGTCGATTTTTAGGATGCTTTTGATATTAAGTTTATACATTCTACAGTTATAATTGATTGTTTCTCTCGCACCTATGGATGTACACTGGTTGTACCGAACCACGTATATCATTGCGTATCATTTTTTGGTATGTGCAATGATTTTTGTTTCCGTTCGCATTCGAAAATTCGACGATTCAAATCCCAACAAAAAGTGAGTTTGAACAAAATTGAGAGTCGATACCCAGTTCAATTTGTCAACTCTAAAAAGCAATTTTTTGTTCAATTTGCTATTTTTGTAAATTCCACTAACTTTTTTTCACATTTTTATTTTTTTTATAAAGAATACACAATCTAAGCACTTTAATAATTTTTAGAACAAAATGCTTCACTCTTAAAAAACAAAAATTGTCGTCTCAAATACTACTGTTTAAAAATAAAATTACGAATAAACTAGATATTTTAAAAAAAGTAAAAAAATAGCTATCTTAAATATAAATATTTTCAAACAATCTATTTTTCTTCTTTTAAGAAAAAAAACTTATATTTTTTAAAATTTAAGTTTTTTAAATGAGCTCACCACAAGTGGGTGGTAAGGAGAAGTTATTCAATAACACCACGTCAGTATGCTAACCTAAGATGTTTATCAAATACATATATACCACATCAATATACTAATCTAGTGTTCTTTACCTAGATAATAATTGCTCATTGTCGGGCCTATTTGTATTTGTTGGGTTTTTTGGTGGACTTGGGTTTGAAATATAGGTCCAGACCCGAGAACTGGACTCAAAATATGGGTACCGTTTCGGGTGGATCAATTGACCCATGGTCCTTGCAATTCTCAAAATATTCTGGTCCCAGGATTGGGCTACAAGCATGGGCTTTTCCGATTAATTAGCAATTATTCATATTTAAAGATAATTCAAATATAATTTAATTATGAAAATAATTATAAATAATAAATACTTTTAAATTATTATAAATAACAATGTAGTAAAAAAATTAGTAAATCATTGCTAATAATTTTTATTAGACTCACTCTTAATTCTAACTAAAAGCAGCAAAAAATGTATGTAAACTAAATAATAAACAAAATTATGTAAGGATTTAAAAAATATATAAAAAATATATTTTTTTGATCGGAGATATGTAAAAAAGTTGGGTTTGAAATGAAAGAAAGAGAAAAATATAGAGTTTAAATTAACAGGAGAAAATTTTTAAGATTTTAAATGAAAAGAGAGAATGAGAGAGGAGCAACTGAAATTTAGCCCAATTGCATTTCTGGTTAATCCTTCTATTCATATTACTTAAAAAGTGTAGAACTATACATCACGTGAATTTTAATTGTTTTCTTTCAATTTTTTCCAAATTAAATAGTTAAAATAGATAATAATTAATTTTTTTTGAAAAATTGTTATTAAGCATTGGTCATGTCTATAATTATGGTTTATTTGTTCATTTTTATTTTTAGTAAACTTTTTATTATTTAATTAAATTATTATATTTTTTTGACTTTTTTAATTTAGATGAACTGAAAAATTAAATTTTTTTTACTAAAATAAAAAAAATAAAAGGTTAAAAATTTTCATATCAAAGTGAACTTTTTTCTTATATTAAAATTTCTTACCTTTATAAATTTTCTTATTGAGATGATTCAAAAAAATAAATAATTTAACCTGAAAATTCAAAACATTTAAAAGTGGCAAAAATCACATAGATTAGTCCAAATAGGGGCATTATATATATTATTATTTTATAAATGGAGAACATTGTTTCTCAAAACTAAAATTGTATGAAGTTTTAGTTTGGTTTAAAATACTCTTAAAATGAATTATTTATTTTTTCCTTCAAAAATTAGCATATAACTATCTATTTTTTTCTTTCTAAAAAATAGTAGGTGAGTGTTCATTTCTTTTCAATCTATGGGCCTGTTTGGTCAAATTTGTTTATTAGCTTATTAACTTATTTTAGTTATAAACTTGTTTATTTGGCTTATTGACTTATTTTTGCTTATTTTCGTCTTTTCTTAACTTTTTTTTATATTTTAATTAATTTTTTTTATTTTTTCGACTTGTTACAATGAGAGAATTTTTAAAAATATAATAGTATAACTAAATGATGAAAAAAATTCACTAAAAATGAAAATTCAACTTAATCAAATAAGAAAATAAATCAATTTACCCATACAGGGCCTATAAATACACTTGAACCCATCTATATTACTTTTAATTTTTTTGTGTTGCACGCGCAATGATATTAGTGATTTTTTAAACAGGTGAGAAGAGCCGGTCTATTTCGCAACAGAGCAGTATAGTTCAACAAGGTAATAACTCTCTCTCTTTCTCTCTCTCCATATTCTGTATGTATATAAGGTCGGCCTTGAGTGAGTTGGAGCCCAAAGCGGACGATTAAAATTGAGTTCTTATAATTTTTTTATTTACAATAATTTTAAGAAAAAAAACATTACAAAAGTTTCAATGAATTAAAATTTTATTTTATTATTTCACAATTCAATAATATTCAATTTATAACTAAAACAACGATAAAAAATTCAAAAATAATAATACCATAATAAAAAAAATTGAATCAATAGTAACAAAATATCATTTGAATTAATTTTTTTATTTGTTTTGATAAAATTTCTTTCAAAACTTTCAATTCTGAAAATAAATTCTTCCATCAATATCAAAAAATTATATCATGTTTCAAAAAATCTTCAAATTTAGCACAGTAAGTCTTCAAACATTCATTGTTGACAGAGTTCAATTTCTTCAAATAAAACAAAAATTCAAAAGTTCTATCGTATATTTGAAATTAATCGAATATAATGTATAGAAAAAAAATGTCTACCAAGCATCTTTAGAAAAATTGTCATCATTATGTTGTTCTTCTAGTTCTAGAACCTCTTTCTACAAATAAATTTCTTAAATTCTGATCAATATGCACTAAATTATTTGGATAATCAATATTTAAAGGTTCATATTCTGAACTCAACTCTATATTTTGATTTCCATCAATGCTATTTTCATTATTACTTTTATCTGCATACTAGTTATTGTCTAGGACTTCATTCATTAAATTTATATTTTCTCTATTTTTCAAATATTTAACTTTTTCATTCACTGAATTTTTAATCAAATTTGAATTTTTTATAAGTTTTTTGTCACTAAAAAACTTATTAAGAGATCTCACTTGAGATTGAACTAATTTTTATATTTTTTGTTTTTAATTTTTTTTGATCAAGACATATATTTTTTAGGAGGTACAATTATAAAATTATACAAATAGAAGAAATAGCCAACAAAAAAACAATAATATAAACATATATTATATTAAATACACAAATAATATTACTATAATAAAAAACGTACCTCTGTTGAATCACGGACCCACGGTTCACTTCACCGTTCCGGCGTTCACTGGTTGAGTGAGTGGTTGGTTCAGTACATCTGTGAATCAGTGGTTCTGGTTCATGCGACTTGCGAGCGACGCCGACGCACGGCGACTTCGAGCGACGCCGACGCGACGCACGGCGACTTTAGACTTCGAGCGACGCCAACGCACGGCGACTTTGAGCGACGCCGACGCACGGCGACGCCGCGTGTTTGATTTTCGCCGCAGATCCGCTTCAGAGAATCAGGTTCGTGTTTGATTTCGGATTCCCTTTTCGATTTCGGTTTTGGCTCTATTTCCGCCTCAGCGCCTCTTCAGGTTCCTGGTTCGTGTTTGATGTTCAAAATTAGGGCATGAATATTAATTTTTTTTAGAAATTGGGGGCTCACTGATTCTTACCGGTAAGAATATTTTTTGTTCAGAAAAATAAAAATAACATAGTTATTTATCGGCAAGATATATTAATCCGTGATCAGTGTTGTCATTCAAATGTGTATTTATACTTTTTCCAAGTATATATGAAAGAACTTCCGAAGATCTCTTGTTCTTTTGTTCTTAAACACACACGCGCGCACGCACATTACTTGGGTAGATGGGCAAATTCGAATAGTTAGGCATGTTATAATTTTCTCTAGTTCGAACATATATCCATCACTCAATCCATCAAACTATTTATTATCTCTGTATATGCAATGTTTGGCCAATGATTTTGTCGTGTTTCTTTTGCCTCTTTTAATTGATTTCTCTTGTCCTAATAGTTTTATTTTTGATTGGTGATCATTTCTGTACCCTACTTTTCCTTCCTCTGTGCTATTAGGAATGAATTTTGTTTTGGTCCTTCAATTTGTGATGGTTAGCATTGATTACTACTATCTTCTTCTGTGTGTGTGTGTGTGTGTGTGTGTGTGTGTGTGTGTGTGTGTGTTATGTTGGGGTTTTTACCCATACACAAAATCAAACGGTAGCAAACTCAAGCACAATAATAAATAACTACTACACACAAATTAGAAACACCAACTTTTACACAATTCGGTACCAAGTTGTTTATGTCCACGGCAAGAGATAATCTACTATAATGATAGAGTTATAACAATAGTGAGAATAAAAATACCTGATTCCTTGCTCAAGGGTTTTCCTAGTGTCGTTGAGCCCCAAATCTCATGACTTTTCGCTCATTGATGTATTCTACCTTCTTATAGTATTTTCCTAACACTACCTCCAGACGCTGCACTCCCTTGCTGCACCTTCTGCTTCCTCTCTATATCTCCAGCTCACTTCTCTCTGTGTGTCGAGCCTCTAATCTCAATTTGTAGGAGCTTATGAATGCAGCTATGAATCTCGGTGGTGACCCATAACTAAAATCTTGCAATTAGACATTTCTTGAATTCACATTCCAATTACCCCACGGGTTGCACATCAAATTTCTTGCTGACATCACAATTCCAATTGCTTGGACCGCCACTCTTGTTGACCAATATTAAGGGGTTCACATGGGTGGACCCAACAATCACCCCTTCACCCTTGTAGGGTGATCCACCACGTCCAAACATTAACAACCCATTGATTTTGTGGCACCTTAGCATGACCTGCATCTCTACATCAAGATACCTTGCACCCTCTCATCGTGATGCCTGCACCTCCGCGTCTAAGTGCTCTCACTCATCCATTTGGGATGCCTATGACTGATGTGTTTTAACCTGTGTGGCCTAGTACCTTCTCTTAGATACCGCAACTCCTTAATTCAGAGTGCTCTTGTTGTTCACAGCTTTACACCGAGGTGCCCACATCCATATTCCTTGGGTGTCTTTGTTATGGTAGAAAACAATTCAACGAAAGAAATTATTGCATGTGCATTTTTACAATTGTTGCTCTCTTTATTCGCTCATATGCTTCACTTGCGTATATCGTCTACCCATGGCATACCATTTGTTTGATACTCGATACTAGCTCCTACCAATCATTTATCAAAGCAAGAAATTATCTTTCGACTTGTATGCTCATAACTAAAATTAAAGTTCCAGTCATTAATGACCGGTTTTTTGCCACCGATTGAACTAGATTACTTTTGGTCTCCTTTGCCTAATCCTCCGTGACCTTCCGCAATCAAATGTTAGATCTCTGAACATCTATTCAATCTTCACTCTTCGTTTAGAACTAAAAGTTTTTTATTTTATCGATGAATATGCAGTGTCTAAAAACCTTGGAAACACTTGCGCCTTGAATTTTTTTGCTATATATAAAAACCGATACAACAAATTAATTATGAACTGGTGATCTTTGCAAATCCTATCACACTGAATCGCACCCCTTAACACGGCAAAACCCAAACCAGTTTCTTTTCCACCAACCACCTACTCGTTTGCCATGCAAGCTTATTCCTCCATTAAATTCCCATTGCCACTATTCTTCTGCCAAATCCCATTGCAATCGAAGAGCAACAAAATGCCTTTGCCTCTTTTGCCTATTTTCTTGTGCGAAAATATTTCTTGATCTATACGAATCAAGATAAAAAAAATATTCATGTCTTCTAATACCATGAATACAAATCGCTTGCCATAGCTCTACTATCACTTGTTGGGATTTTTATCCATTCCCAAAATGAAAAGGAAGTAAACTCAAGCACAATAATTAAGTAATAAATAACATAGACACAAAAGAGAAACACCAATAGTTACGTGGTTCGTCGCCAAGTTATCCATGTGCGCGGGCTGGAGAGAATTTACTATACTGATAGAGTTATTACAACGAGAATAATAATATCTAAAACCTAACATTATTACCCGAGTCCTCGCTTAAGGGTTTTTCTAGTGTCCTTGACCCCCAATTCCCATGATTTTCCGCTCACTAATCTTTTTAATCTCCCAATGTGTTTCCTGTAACAGTACCCCTAGGTATTGCACTCTCTTGCAGCACCATATGCTTCCTCTCTATCTCTTCATCTCTCCTCTCTTTTTTCCGGGTCTTCAATATCAATTTATAGGTTCTTATGATCTGTTTCGTCAACAAAATGCAGCTATGAATCTCGGCACTGACCTATGACTGAAATCTTGACGTTTGACATTTCTTGCATTCACATTTCAATTACCCTATGGGCCTGCACATCATAATTTTTCCCACGTCACAATTCCAATTGCATGGGTTGCCACACTTATTGACCAAAATTAATGGGTTCACATGAGTGGACCCAACAATACACACACACTCATTATATATATGTGAATGTTTGTGTGTATATATATTATATACATCTATATAATATAACACTCTATTATTTCAAAGTATATATGAGAAAAATTGTCCTATGAGACATGACAGAAGGCTAGGATCGAAGTAGTACAGGCATGAACACCTAACACGATACAAATACAAACTGGACACGCTAACGTTGATTTTCAAAAAATGCAGAACACGATAAGTCTGGGATATGTTAGAAATTTATATTTTTATATATTTATTATATATAAAATATATAAATAATTTATTCAGTGGTAATAAAAAATTTACAACATATTACTAATTAATTTTAAAAGCATATATTTTACCGTAAATGTTCCAAGACGCGTTTAGTGAGCATAAATTGCGCTTTAAAGAATGTAAAATATTGTTACTATGAAAAAATATTTATCACATAGATGATAGAACGTATTCGGAAGGTTCAAGAAGTGTCGTTGAATTGTCAGAGAAGTGCATGGTAGTATAAATTTAATTTTTAATTAAGACACATTTATGAAGTGCCACACACATTTAGGAATGTTTGAGGAGTGTTGTGTCTGAATGATACATTTTTTTCATAGAAATGTCTGTGCTTCGTAGACTTGGATGCTTTAGCTCTTATAATTTAAGAGTTAGATTTTCTTCAAACTCCCTTTCTATTTTGAACTTCAAAATCCAATATGAAAGACTTAGTAATACAATATTTTATTTTTATAGGATTTTTGTTCTAGGTTAAGAATTTTACTAGAATGTCATATGACATTGTTGTAGAAGCTGCGAGCGAGCATGCACAAACATAAAAATATGTTTTATTAATGAATTTTTGAGATTGCAATTGAATTTATTTTTCAATATAATGTTTTTCTTAGTAGTTTTTCTTTATTGATTGTTGTGTAAAATTAATCTTAAGATCAAACTATAAACATCGACAAATTTGCTAGTTTTCGTGTGTATATGTATGTGTATATATAGGCATTTTTTGGAAGGATTGTGCATATGCTCACGTATAGCTATATCTATATGAAGGGATTTGGTAGAGAATGTTAGATTTATTTCTATATCCATGTCATCATCGTGTAAATATAGCTATATTTATGTGAATCTATGACGTTGCCCAATGCACTGATAGTTGTGGTTGGTATTTCATAATTGGTTTGATTTCAGAATACGTGATCCTTGGAATTCTGCAAGTGCAAACATAGAGCACATTCTTATAGAATTTCAATGAAGCCCAACGGGCCTTAATTCCAATTTCCAGCTATATCTGTTCTAATAATTAGTATTTCAATAGTTCACATATAGTTTATTCACTAGGAATATATAGTTGCTAGTAGTATAAGACATGTACATATGTAATAGGTAAAACACTAGGAAAATTCAATTCAATAAAGATTCTTATTCTAGTGTTGGAATATGGCACATGAACCCTTATTTTTTGTCACTAATCCATCTATGGTGTCCGAATCATGAGAACCTTTTTGAATAGTCTTTATCCATGTTCTCTTTAGGTTTGAATCACCCACGGCTAAGTGATGCAGGACGATCATGGACAATGCTTTAGGAATTAGCACCGAAAGGAAACTAGAAATCTGCACTTAGAGTTGAAATGGAATCTATACCAATTCTAAAGGAACTATTTTTATTCAATTAATTCAATTTTAATCTAAAATACAAGTATAAGGCCGTTAAGTAGACCATTGAGATAACAGAGATAAATATAAAAAATAAACATAATTAATTCTATTTAAACTAATCCTATCTGAATAAATTTTATCAAAATAGATCTTTTAAAGTACATCTTAAACATGATAAATCCTAGAATACTAAATGATAATAATAAAAAATCTATAATAAATAAACTTTACACAATTTGAATACCATCCAGGATCAAACACAAATAATCTATAGGGAGATTCTTTCTGTTCCCCATCATTTCTCTCATGTTGAAATGAATTCGTCTCCGGCGAGTTAGAACTGTGACGAGACACTAAAAATTGAGGAAGTTTTAATGAAGAAACATCTTTCTGTACACCTGTAGGTAATATGTAAGGCTCCAATGTGTCCTGGAAAGGAATCAAAATTTTCACGAGAAAATTAACATTAGTACCCATATTTAATGGAATTTAAATGAAGTTGGATGAAGGTCTAATTTATGGGCGAGAAAAGTAAGAGGAGCTTGGATAGGTGGGGAGCTATGTTGCACGAACTTGCCATTTTTGGCAAAATACCCATGCCAACACAACACGACATAGGTATGGGTACAAGATGTGTCAGGTGCACTTACTTTATATCGAACATGGCTAAGGTCTCAATCCTGAGAGTAGTGAAGAGTGAAGACAATATACTAAAATTAGATCTGTGGCTTACAGTTATCATGTACAACAAAGTTATTAAGGATGAAAACAAATTCCTGATGTGAGAAATTAATATATATATAAACTAATAAATACACGAAGAAATTGAAATATTATCTCGTGAATTGCTACTCTAATCATTTTTTTGCCGTACCATGTACCCATATCTAATTTTTATATACTTATTAGCCGAGCTAGCATATTCTTAATTTTGAGATTTCATGTGTCTTATCCCTAAACTATACTTGCTCCTGACACTCGTACCCGAGTTCGTGTAATATACGTGGGGAGGTAATTGAATGAGATTGGATTAGCGAGAGATCAATGCTGATTGATTTTAGGAAGAGATCAGGAGATGGATGAACCAGAAAACTCTCACAAACAAAGTTACTAATAAGAATCCAACATCTTCACAGTTCAACTCAACATGGCTCTTAATAGGTAAATGCTCAAGTAGTTCTTTTAGTGTCTCTTGATAATTATTTGACACATTAGTTACATCTGATAGGTCAGTTGTGTTTGCTAACGGGCAAAGAGAAACATTCGGGTCCATTGAACTTGCTTTTTGACTAGATTCGTTTGTTGTTTCAGTTGGGCACAAATTAGAACAGTTTGGTTGTAACACCTCGACTCTTCACATAGCAACGATATTATCCGCTTTGGGCAAAGCCCTCACGGTTTTGTTCTTCTCAGGAGGTCACTCATCTTTGCATTGTTCCAGCGTAAGCACGTTTAACTGCGGAGTTCTACTAGAGTCTCTACTACTTGGAAAAATGTCTCGTTGAATATAAGGGTCCAAGATTTTTCTTTTATAACCCAGAAACTCTCCCTCTCTTTCCGATGTGGGATACCAGGATATCACAATCCACCCCCTTAGGGCTGTACGTTCCCGTGCAATAGTCTGCCAGCTCCGGTAGTCTGCCAGTCCTTATCGACCCGCCCACTCAGTAGCCCGCCCACGTGTCACGCGAGACGGTAGGGGCCCACACTCGGAGGTGAAGAGAGTCAGCTCTGATACCATCTGTAATACCCAGTCCCTTTACATGACAACGATATTGTCCGCTTTGGGCAAAGTCCTCACGGTTGCGTTCTTTCCAGGGGGTCACCAATCCTTGCATTTTCTCTACCACTTGAGAAAAGATCTCGTTGAAGGGTCCAAGGTTTTTCTTTTATAACCCAAGAACTCTTTCTCCATTTCCCATGTGAGATACCAGGATATCACATTGGCACTTGAGAAGTGAACGTGGATGACGGTTCTCCTTTTTTTTTTTTTAGGCTTTAGAGCTTTGAGTAAAATGGGGTTACCATTATACATTTGGGTGTGCAAACAATTTGCTAATCCGCTCAAACTTGTCAATTCAATCCAATCCGTGCGGGTTGTGTGAGTGAGTGGGTTTGGTTGGGTGGTTTGAGTGAAAAAAATAAGGAGGGTTGGTTGGTTGGTTGCGGGTTTATATTTTTTTAACTCGCTATTAACTCAACTAGCCTATAATATATATTAGTTATCGCATTTTTACATCCGAGGACTTTCAACCTCATATACATATTTATATTTATATTTTTTTAATCATTTATAAGGAACAAATTGAAATATTTATGACCTTAATCACTATTTTATGTATTGTGAATATTTTTTTTTAATAAGTATGTACTGTAAATATTATTGTTAGAGATATTTAATTATGTTATTACTATTGTTATTGTTGAATGAGTGATTATATTTTTAGTTAGTTTTTTGCTTGACGTGTTAAATGCATTTTTTTTTTGAAAAAATTGCAATAGGTTTTTTATTCTTTAGAACTAATTTAAGAAAATAATCTCGAAGTTTTATAAATTTTAAATCTACTAAATCGCCTACTTCGCGGGTTAGAACTGCCAAAAAACATTACCTAACCCTTTGGTTTTGATGATTAGTGGGTTGACGATGGGTTGAAAAAATAGTCACCTGTCAAAGGTGAGTTAGTTGAATTTTTTTTCCCACCCACCCCAATCCAACCCGTGCACACCCTTAATTATTCGGTTATAACACACGTGGTAACAATTTTGTGGTTTTTTAGTTGCACTCATAATAGGACGACGAAGAAAAGCAGTACCACCATGTAAGGGTAGGATTTCACAATGAACACTTTTCAAATATAAACAATCCACATTGATTGGCACAAAACATCTTATTGAAACTAAAATTTGGATTTATAGTCCAAAGTTATCTTATAAGGCTGTGAATGTGGCCCAATTATAAGTTTTTCTTTTTGAATGTAGGTCTTAGAAACAATATTTATAGAAAAACTCTTATCAAAGGCAATTTTGCATTTTTTTTCTCCACAATATGCAACTGTGTAAAAATTATTGCTAACTTGGTTGGGAACGATAGGCAAACACCTAGGCAAGGTAGGGCGAATATGTTGAATAGATGGAGTGGGATACTTATCCTGAGTTGAATGATTGAAATATGTATCTTGAGATCTATCAAGAGGATGATTCGATGTTTGTGTCATTGTATGATAATAGGGAGATAATAATAATGAAATAAAAGGAAAAAAATACACAATCTAAAGCTTATCGTGGAACAATGGTTGGAGAGAAAGCAACAGTTGCAGCTTTCTAGGCAGCAATTTTGGCAGTTGTAACAACAAAATCTCACGAGGAATGGGAATTTGCTTTGTCGTGGCTGTTAACTTAGGCTATGTAATTGAACAAGAAATTGTTGAAGGCTAAGATTGATTTGCTTTGATATCAAGTTGATGCAGGACAATCAAGTACAATCCTTTAGGAATCTATACCTAAAGGAACCTAGGAATCTACACCTAGCGTTGAACTGAAACTACACTAGTTCTAACGCTTTGTTTGTTTAGGGGGAAACTTTTTTCGGAAAATATGTTCCAGGAAAAGCTGTTTTCTTGAAAATCTTTTGTATGGAAATTATTTTCCGAAAAAAGATTTTCAAAAAACATTTTCCAAGCTTGTCTTTTTTATAACATTATGCGCATACATATATACATGCATATATATATATATATATATATATATGTGTGTGTGTGTGTGTGCATATGTATATGT
>JAOTRH010080468.1:0-17229 GCA_034768845.1 Heliamphora exappendiculata
ATATTTAATATTCGTTATTTTGATTTATTAGAGGGTGCGATCTTATATGGGTCTATATTCTTGGTGAGTTGGATAGCAATATTACTTATATGGTGAATATTAATTATTGACGAAACCTACGTCCCGAAAGATCGAGATTAACGATACCCCCTTAAGAAAACTTATAAGTTTTGACCGGGCCAAACTTTGCAGGTGGATTTAATTATCCGATGATCAAATAAGTTAAGCGGAAGGACTTAAGGAATATCAAGATGCCAATTAAATTAAATTGTCAGTAATTAAATTTAATTAGTGGGTATCGAAAATATTAACGTGGGGAGAAATTGTAAGCATTTAATAACAGGGGCTCAATGCAAGAAGGTCTTGAGATTATAGGTCAAAGTGCAATTATAACTTTTTAGTGGTGTGAATTATAATTCAGTCTTTTATGAAAATTGCAGAAACCGCTGCTGTCTGTCCATAATTGCAAAAACCGATGGTAGGTGTTTGTATTCCACTAGAAGTCTTACTCATAATTACTCCATAGGTCCTTGCTGTAGCCCTATTATATGCGGTCGAGTTCTTGATAGTCTGTAGCCCACACTACGTTCGAGGATCGTGTAAGGGAATACAGTAGATGATCTGATAGGAGTTTCAAATCAGAATCAAATCATAGTTAAAGAATCGATCGACAAAAGGTATTCTTCTAAATTAACTTTGGTTGCTTGGGTTTTATTTTTGATCGTTCGACGTTAAAATTTTTATCCGCAGCTCGTTTCGGCGTTTGCCAATTCAGTTAATTTTTTTACCGAAAATCATTTGTAAAAACAATGATCTTGGTAGTTTTGCCTCTAACAATTGGTATCAAAGCCGTTTTCTTTTTTGTTTACGGTTATCGGGGTTGGGTAGTTTTAGAACTGTTGCTAATTTTGTTTTGTAAGCGTTCTAAATCCCGATTTTATTATCATCATTTATTTTCATGTTTAATTGAATGCGTGGATGATGATTTAATTTAATTATTTTTTTTAACCATGAGGGTTGATCGTGGTAGATTGATTGTGAACTCTACGGAAGCATAAGATCAATGTAAAAATTATTATTTTTCAGTTTCTAGTTCTTATATTTTTTTTTTGATTTTACGTGATCGAAAAAGAAAAAGGATGCAGAACAAGTCGAAGAATAAGTTGGAGAAAAATCTTGAAGACTGTTTCGGTTTGGAATTTAAGACCGTTTGGCTTTGAAGCTTGAAAAACCAGGCGGCATTTTTTTTTTCAATACACTGGTTTCAATTCAAAAACAGTCGCCGGATAGCCAAAGGCAACAATTTTCTTTTACGAAACTATTTCGATAAAAAGTTTTTCCAAGCGGCGCAGCACCAAACAAACTGGCGGTTTCAAACACAGCGCAACAGTGGTTTCAAAACATATCAGCAGTGATTTTCGAAAAATCCAGGCACACTAAATTCCAAACACTGTTGAAGTCTTCTTATGGTGCAAAGCGTCATATACAGCCGCCGGTTTCCAACAACAGAAAGCAGCGGTGCTGATTGCCAAACGGCAGCGCTGGTTTCCAATTACAGAAGAACTGTTTTAGTTAAAAACCAGCAGCGGTTTCCATCAAATGTTGCACTAACACGCAGCGTCTAAAACAACTGCGCAGAACAGCAACAACGTGCAAGGCGTGCGGCGACGCGGTGCGGTGGCCGGCGGTGGTGTTGGTGGCTCAGGGCTATTTTGGTTCGATATTTCTGATATACATTGATTGAGGAATATTATATTTTTATATCACTGTGTATCAAAGAATCCTGATGCAATCAAGATACAAGAAGTTGATACAGATTGAACATTTGAAGCTTATCTCTTAATAGAATATAGAAACTCATTAGAGTTTCATATGGATCATAAAATTGAAATATATATCTTGCAATTAATTTGTTTTTATATTAACTACGTGAATGATAAATATTGGTTTTATCCTGTTAATTTAATTAATTTAAAATTTTAGTTTTAATTAAAATATTTTATAATGAAAAATAAAATTAAGTTTTTTTAAGTAATTAATTTTAATTAAATGAAATTTTTTTAGACATTTTATTTTTTACAAAATATCACGTGTAAGATGATTTTTTTATCGGATACCTTGGAATAACGTGAAAATTAATTCTGAATTTTGAATTAATTAAATAAAAAAATATTTAATCAAAATAAATTATTATTTTTCAAAAAATGTGAAATGATAAATAAAATAAATAAATGCATTTAATCACTACCTTAGCTGAAAAGTTAAAAGAAAAATTGTGCATTTATTAAATTTTATTTGTTACACATTTAAATACGAAAAGATGGTTTGATAAACCAGAATATTTGGAATCGTGTACACGGAAAGATGTTTGATTTTTTCAGATCGTGTGACTTTCGAAATTAATAAATTTATTTTAATTAAACGGATTTTTATAACCCTAGAAAGTATTTTAAAAATTTAAATGGGAGAGGGAATTTATTCACAGATAAATTTTGCGGTCTCCATCAGTGGTTTGTAAGCGATGCAATTAAACTCTGCGTATTGGTAGTAAGGCAATCCTCCCCATCAGACAAATTAATTGCGGTATCGCCAGTACTAACCTCCTTTAGAGATAATTCTAGATAATTGTTAGTGTGGATCACTTTTTCATCTGAAGAGTTCATTGCGAAACGATTGTTTTGGGATTAAGTAATGGTTAACACTTAGCTGTATATAATAGTATTCTCTTCATCTGAGTCACTGCTATTATATACTGGACTGAAACTATGTCAGTTATTTAATTTTACTTAGTATGGTTAGTTGCCTAGATAGTAAAATTAAAAGAAATTGATATGTCTGGTCTTATGAAGAATAGTAGACGTTCTCCAATCGAGACATGCTATTCTTAGGTTACCAAGCTGCTGGAAAATTAATTTTAAAATGGTAGAGGGAACCAAATTAAAATAAATTCAAAGTTTTGCATATCATAATTAACGGTATTTTAATTATGTGATTCTAAGGAGTAAAATGGCTTTCAACCCACTCGTTTCCATTCTCAAATAAAAAAAACTTACAGGATCAAATTATGTTGACTGGAAACAAAACTTGGACATTATTTTAACTGTTGAGGATTATAAGTTTGTTTTAACTGAAATATGTCCACCATTACCTGATGAGAGGACTACCGAAAGGGAAATCCAAGCCCATCAGAAGTGGCAAAAAGCTGATAAGATGGCTCGCTGTTACATTTTAGCTTCAATGTCAAATATTTTGCAGCATCAACATCAGTCTATACTTAGTGCCTATGATATGATGATGAACCTCAAAGAAATATTTGGGAATCAAAATCGTGCTACTAGGCAAGTGGCCATGAGATCTCTAATGAATGCAAGCATGGTTGAAGGTACACCAATTAGGGATCATGTTCTAAAGATAATCAGTCTTTTGAATGAACTAGAGATCCTTGGAGCTAAAATTAATGAAAAAACCCAGGTCGATATCATACTCCAGTAACTGCCAAAAATTTTTAAGTAGTTTTGTTTGAACTATTCTATTAATAAGCTAAGCTACTCCCTGGCAGAACTTCTTAAGGAATTTCAAGCAGCCGAGGGTGTTCTTAGAGAGCCAAGTCTGTGAATGTGGCTAAGAAAGGTTCTTCCTCTAAGTCAAAAGGTAAGAAGAAGAAAAAGGTTCAGACATAGGAAAACACAAATCTAAAAGCAGTTAAGGGACCAAAAGCTGGTGTAAGAAGCCGAGAAGCAGGTGCTATCACTGTAACCAGTTTGGCCATTGGAAAAAGTAATGTCCATTTTTCTCAATAAGCAGAACAAACAAGGTATTTTCTGTTCACTGGTTGTTGAAACATGTTAGTGGTGTTATATATTGGTACCAAGTGTGTAGATACGGGAGCCACTAATTATGTCTGCAATTCTTTGCAGGGGTTCCAGAAAACCAGACAGTTTAATGATGGGAAAATCTACCTGCACATAGGCAATAATACAAAGGTAGCAGCAGTTGCAGTAGGAGATGTCACTCTCAGTTTTAATAGAGATAGGATATTATTTCTAAAAGATTGTCTTTATGTACCTTCGATTAGAAGAAATTTAATTTCAGTCTCAAGTTTAATAAAGGACAAATATTTTGTACATTTTGGTGACTCTGTCGTTGTGAAGAAAAATAAACATTTTATTTGTTCTTGTACATTGGTGGATAACTATATGTTGTATCTCCTATCTCCCCTATACTGCAACTAATTGAAATGAATAACACATCTAATTTACCATATAAGAAAAAATTTTCTTATTTAATGAACCAAACATTTCTTTGGCATTTACGCTTGGGTCATATTAATCTAAAAAGAATAAACAGACTGGTAATAGATGGACCTTTGAGTCCATTAGAAGTGGAGGCACTTCTAGTATGTGAATTTTGCTTAGAGGGTATGATTGTAATGACTTGGTACAGACCCTAGTTGAATTTTACTTTCTTTTTAGCTTAAAATGCTGAGAAATGTATTAAATTAAGTATTATAAAGATCCATTACTTGTTGAACAAGTAATATACGTAATAATATAGTGTTATAGGTCAACAAAAATAAACAAACAAAGATGTTTCTGTCCTAAACTTTGGAAAATCATAACTCAATGTAAAAAATTTATCTAAGCATGTTCTTTATGTCCAAATTTAGCTTTTTGTGTTATCTTTTATCCAAAGTTAGTTTCAATTCATTTGCATAAGTAGAACTCGTGATATTGCAATTTTATCGAAGTGTGTCATTTTTCAACCAGTCAACACTACTGACTTAAAAATTCTAGTTTAAAGTGAGATCCAAATTTTGGTCAAAACATGAAAGTTGTTGATAACATGAATATCTATCTATCCACCAAAAATGAGAACAAAATATTGAGTTTTGATAGGTCAAAACGCTTTTGAAAATCTCTATTGAGTTTCAGCGCTAAAGGGACACTTATGTCACATATTTTTGTGTAGCCCCAAACCCCTATTTTTAATGACCTATTCCAATAGTGGTCTACATGAACATTATATCAAACATATTGAAGTATTTTATGCACAAAAATTAGACCTTAAAGCTTCGGTATAATACCCCAAAACTATTTCAAACCCTCTATCCAAAACCGGCTCTGTAGAGTTTTGGCAGCTGACAGAACCTATTTTCTAAAATGGCCAAAAAATCTAACTTATTCCAAACAACTATCCTTAGCTCTAAACATTAAACTTGTAGCGGACTTGTTGAACTACAACATACTAAAAAAGGGATACGTTTGGACTTGATATGATACTCCAAAACTGAGACCAACAAAAGCATATTTTTGGTAAAATCTTAAGAAAATTGCTGAACTACTTTTGATTGGGATGTTTTGTTCACACATTTTTCTTAGGTTTTGGCCTTGGTGTCAAACATGAGAATTTTAAAAAATATTATTATCTAAATGGCGTATAAAAATCATAACTTGATTCTAAGTCTGGATACCTCAAAATCTTGTTGGCCCTTTTAATTTAATACTTAATTTTTGGCCTTAAAACTTGCTAAGTGTGAAATTGAGTACCCTTTTATATGAGACCGTATCTTTGTACGATGATCGACTTAAATTAGTTAATTAGTGCTTTTAAGAGAATATATGATGATTTAGAACTGATGCTAACATGTTGAGTCATATCTTGAGAATTGTCGCTTGTGCTTCAGATAATTGTACGTTATGCTTTGTGAATTATACCATAAATCTTGCCATGCTAGTTGATGCCATACTATAGATGGTTGTATTTGAGATCCATATGATACATCATTAACATTTTCACTTGCATCCTGGCATGTTGGAGTCCATCTGTGCAAATCGTTGTTGGGATGGGCTGTATTGAGATCGCCGTTCTTGATTCTAAGTCTAGGGCGTCCCTGCTTGCCATTTTTAAAAAATATTTGGGATGTATTCTCCTTGTACACCCTAGGTTCGTCCCCAGTGTTCAAAATTGGTTTATACACCCTGGGTCTGTCCTTGGTGTTTGAAATAGTTTATGGATATTGTTGGGCACTATGAGTTCGTCGCTAGCATTCTGATTTTGATAGCTTAGACTTTGGGTAAATTTAGAGAGAGCCAAATTCGGTAGACCTAATCTCACTGCGGTGGTAATTTCGGAGAATAGCCCAATTATGGCGATCTTAAATCCCTCATCTTGGTACTTTGTATAATGTGGCCCGGATAAAGATGAATGATTATTTTGGGTGGCCTAGATAAGGATGGATGATCATTCTGGTTAGCCTGGATAAGGATGGATGATTATTTTGGTTGGCCCGTCCCCATGTCATTGCCATTGAGTAAAACAGCTATGGCATGATGCCCGGCGACGCATTTACTATTCGTAACGCGGCGCAATGATGGCTTTGGTGGTCAAATACCCGTGAAAGTCTACTTTGGTGATTTCTGGCGTGGAATCCCTGTTATAATCTGGGTGCATATTGGGTTGGGCATCTGCATTTCATACGCACATATTTATTGGCTTATCTGCAATCTTATCATAAAATTGTCTGTCTCCTTGACTATAAATTGTACTTGTGTTATATGGTATGTGTTGTGGTGAATTTTGTGCCGTGACATTAGTTAGAAAGTTAGAGCGTTTTACTTCTAGGTTTTGGCTCATGGCATTCGTGCCACAGGTGAGGAGGAGTTCTTGGAGGAAGTCATCCTATAGAGAGAAGAAAAGTTTGAAGAACAGGGTGAGTTCCAGGAGCACGTGAATTTCGCGGATGCATTCTGAGGAGTTGAGACCTCTATTTTTGTTCTTATATTCAGTTTTCTCGTGCTTAGTTTAATTTTTGAAATTTTTTGGTGAAACTATAGAAGTCATGTAATTTTGAACAGTTCAGAACTCCTTTATGATGTAATAACTAACTCATGTAAATATGAATGAATGGCTAGAATATCCCTTTATTTATATTTATGTATGTCCTGACGTGCCCAGAGGACAGGGCTTCACAGTTGGTATCAAAGCTTAGGTTTAGTGAACCTTCAGGCCTTGGAGTATGGGAAACCATGCATTCTGTCGCTTTGGAGCTCTATAGGATACATTGTATTAATAATAATTACCATCTATACAGTATACGAACTAAAATCTTCTACGCCTAATTCTTATAAGGAGTCGCGTTAGGACATTATTGAGATCAGAAGCAGTAAGGAATTTACACGCGATGGATGGGTAAGACCATCGAGATCGAAGATTGGAGATTCATGCAACGAGTTATCTTCTTTTATGGGGGTAGACAGGAGTATGTACTAGAAGAAGTTTTAAATATCACCTCAAGTTTTAAATATCAGCTCAAGAAGTTTTACATGCGAACGACACAATGAGTTATCCAACTTTTTGAAGTTCTTTTGTATGTCATTCCTTCTTATATCGTCGGTCCTCAACGGTATCGTCAAGTGTCGTTCGTCGGTAACTCTTATGCACCCAAGTCTTGTTGATAACCCTATTAGAAATTCAATCATAGAAAGTACCCTTGTCCTTTAATTTTCATGCCTCGATAATAACTAGTATTTGCATTTGATTCTCCTCCGATTCCAGTCATCATCCTTGAACTATTTCTTCAGGAAAAATATCTAGTTTGGATGCCCCTTTTGCGTAAACACCTCTTTTATCTTAATCTAGTTGTACTGGACTAGTTTCGGGAACACTTGTTTAAAGTATTATTCAATATCCTCCTCTTGTTTCTCCTGCATTTGAATCCCGAATGACCACTCAATTTGTGTCAATGGTAATTGGCTTAACCGTGACTATTTAACCTCATCCAACCTATCTTTGAACCACCTGGGTTCCACCCTAAGATGTTCTAACCTCGCGCATGTTTTTGACTATCAACCTTCAAACCTTGCCCTATTGATCTCATAGTAACAATGATTGCCTGGATATTAAGTCATTAGGCCTTAGCGCTTTCACGGGAAACTGAGACGATGCGCAAAAATCTCCTAACACCTCTTTAAAGCATGAAACAGATTTTTTCTTGATGTCACGGCTTATAATAACTTTCAACGTCAGTGTTT
This sequence comes from Heliamphora exappendiculata, assembly GCA_034768845.1. Taxonomy (NCBI): domain Eukaryota; kingdom Viridiplantae; phylum Streptophyta; class Magnoliopsida; order Ericales; family Sarraceniaceae; genus Heliamphora; species Heliamphora exappendiculata. The sequence goes on from JAOTRH010080468.1 coordinate 8,031, forward strand.
AATAGATTTTTGAAGATCAAGACTCTCGTTTGCAAGAATGGTTAAGTAAGGACTTATTCAACTAACTATATCTTTTCAAAGATCCCGACAAATAAGACTAAACCATCAGCGATCTAAAGTTAGAAATGACAGGTTCACACCAAAGGATTCGCAACACCACCATAGGCACAATTCAAACTTCCTCAGACAAGTTCGTAACTGACTCACCCATCCGATAAATCGCGAAACACAAGATTCATACTGGTAATAAAAAAGTAAAAAATGAGAAACATCCTCAAACTCATGATAACCTTAGTACGCTAGCTAAGGAGGTACGTCTATATACATCGATATTCATGCCAGCCTTCCCACCAAAATGTTAGAGTCCGAGTTTTTGCCGTCACTATCAAAGAACGAAGAATCTTGATCACAACAATGAATGTTTAGAGCCTAATGAAGATTTAACCACCAAGTCACAATGGCTCACACGACTAGGTATTTATCACAACCATACCTTTTATCATGTTTGTTTTACCTTAGAATGCCCAATCGCTTAAGAAAAATGATCCACTTATTGGAAGAGACATTCAAACCCAACATTCTAGCACGTTAAGAACATACGGTAGAGGCCAAGAGGAACGGAGCAACCTTTGGAAATACTAAAGCGAAAATAAAAGAATATGATTACAGACTTCATCATCACGATTATCAAGATCACCTCAAGACCGGTAACTCTTTAGTTAAACAATTCTAAGACTTTGGTGCCAAGGAGTTTGTGAAAACAATGAGTCCCATTAACGCTGAAGATTGTTTGAGGGGTGGAGTGCGCATTTTAGACAGACCGAGTTGTTCACATGATAGGTTCTTAAGGCATCAATTTGTATTCATTTGGCATCTAGATTGTGTAACTCTATGGAGTGGTATTCAGTTTTTGTTGTAGTATCGATGTGAGTCACAAGGTAGTTGCTTTTGAAAACCTTTTGTGATGTGACCCATTAGAGCAAGTTTGTTTAGATTGGTGAGTAGATGTTGCTGGTATAGAGAAGAAATTTTTTTGTGGGAGCGTATGAACTCTATGTACAAGAAGTTGAAGGGTGATATAATTCTACTATTTCTAGTGGAGTTGCGTAGCAACTTAATGTGAGTACGTAGGAGGAATAAGTGTTTGGATGAGAAGAGTGGAAGCGTAAGTAAGATTATACGAATTCATGGGTGTAATTTTTTTAAATGGCCTTGAGAGTATCAAGTGTCTTGGTAAAATGTGTGTAAGATGAAATAATTAAAGTGCGAAAGTGGTTCTTAGTTCGATTGTGTGGAAGAAAATGTGTGAAGGGGTTGAGTGATGATGATAAGAGACTTTACAATCAGAAATTAATACTGTTCAGTTAAAGGATTGTAGGGTGGATGGTACACAGGTGAAGGAAATATGTGACGAGGTTGTGATTGGATTCATATGAGTAAGCATATACCTGGGTAGCGTTTAGTCTGTGTTGTATGTTTAGCTATAGTGACTCATTAGGTTCAAGTGACGATATTAATCTTGATGGTCGTAAGGCTAGAGTAGTTCAACACAAAGTGGTGATGTGATGTCGAGTGAGTAGTCATTAGTTGATCGGGAAGTGGTCTCTGATGTACGTTTGAATATGACAATGACCTGGTTTTTGGTAGAGCGACAGTCTTTCCAGACAGGAGTGGAGAATGTTGGAAATCAGTTTCGGTGGTGGGCTAGTTTAGAGACATATGATAGCTTGTGGAAGTCGTACTCAATGCAAGTTGTGTTTTGGGAGCTAATGTATTCTTAATGATAGACTGGGGTCAAGATAAAAAAAATTAAAAGTGCAAGAGTCAAATATACCCAAGACTGCCTTTAGGACTCGTTACGAGCATTATGAATTTGTGGTGATGCCTTTTAGGTTAACGAATGTACCTGCTGTATTTATGGACCTGATGGATCGGGTGTTCAGAAGTTTTCTAGACCAATTTGTAATTGTGTTGATAAACGACATTCGGTTATATTCTCAGAGTGAAGAGAAACACATAAAACAATTGAAGATTCTTTGCAGGTCCTGAGAGAGCATAAGTTGTATGTAAACCTTGGTAAGTGTGAGTTTTCATTGGACCGAATGGTGTTTTTAGGTCATGTTATATCTGGAGAAAAAATTCAAGCGGACCCAATAGAAGTAGAAGCAATAGTTAATGGGAAGAGGCTAACTAACATGACAGAGATATGAACTTTTTGGGGCTAGTTGATTATGTGACATGGTTCTTGAAGATTTGGTAGTAATCAGTTTAAGATGTTAGTAGGACAAGACAACCTTTACTCTAAGTGCTGAACATATGGGCTCGACCTTAGCAACACCCGAAATGAAGAACAACTCAAGTAAATAAGGACACAATTTTGGAGACGAGAAGGCATAATGCTCGTAAATCACCCTTAACTTCCATATGAAGAAGTACGAGGTGAAATTTCGGGGTCGAAAATTGTTTAAGGGGGTAGTTTGTAACGACCTGGTACAGACCTTAATTGTAACAACCCATGTAAAGACCCATCCCAAACCCTAGTATTAGTGACGGATAGTTCACAAGGCTATAGAGTACGGACGAGGTTCAAAACCCTAACTCGAACTAAAAACCCTAAGTTCGGCCAAAAAATTCCAAAAGTGTCCAAAACTCAGGCAATAAAACCTTAGCACCTGGAGAGCCTCCTAACATTCTAAATGAAGTTAATATCATGAAATAATGAATTAAAAATAAAAAATTTCTCATAAATAGGGTAAAATAACCATTTTGCCCTTAGTACAGTAAAAAGTCTTAAAAACCTAAATTTTGACACATGGACACCCTAAATCAAGAATTTAAGTACAATTAAGTAGCAAAGGACAAAATTATATCAAAAATACCAAAAATACCCCTTAGTGGCCGACCACCTTGAGAAGTGTGCTAAAAAGTGACTTTTTGCTTTCTTTTTAGCTTAAAATGACGAGAAATGTATTAAATTAAGTATTATGAAGATCCAACACTTGTTAAATAAGTAATATACATAATAATATAGTGTTATAGGTTAAAAAAAGCAAACAGATTATTATTGAAGTTCATACACAACAAAATAAGTTAAAAAGTCACATATTGTCAAAATAGCTTAATTTGACTTAAAAGACTACATCTATTTTGTCAATTTCTATAAAAATTACGATAATACATGAAAATAATATATTTATCATAAAAATACTAATATAATAAGTCTCAGTAGGAAAAAATACAAAAAATATACACCAAATTAACTTTTAAAGTATTTTCTTGCACAAAGGGCACGCAAACCAATGCAAAACCCCTTGATTGATGTGGGGTCAGGTTTTTATCCCCCAAACTGACCCCTAGATATAATTATCTTCCCCATATCTAATTTTTAGGCCTCAAAAGTTGTACCCATTCAATTCACCTCGTATCTCATTTAATTAAAAGAAAAAAGTATTTCAAAGGTACGTTTTTGTCCCCTCCATGTTCCCTAGCATTTGCTTATATAAACCAAGCCAAACACCCTTTTCTTCCCTTCATATTTTCGTTCAAGTGAGGGAGAGAAACCTGAACCTCTTGCTCTTGAGTGATATGGTGAGTTTGAGGGAGAAAAAGGAAGAAGAAGGAATGAATCAAGGAGATTTTCAAAAGCTAAGTCTAAATCCATCATCCACCCTCATTTGATCTCTCAAACAAATACGTAAAACCTCTAAACCTTGTGTCTAATATTCCTAAAAATATCCTCTAACAGATCCCTTTAAATACTCTAAGAATCGAGAACATAAATTAAACTGAAAAGGGGTCGTAGTTGAAAATTTTGGGGCTGTTATGTTTGTGGGTGATATGAGATGTTGTTTTATGTTGTTATCTTTGAGTTTGATGACTTATAAGTGTGCTGGAGCCTTGACATTAAAGTCCAAAATACAACCATGCAAAGAAATGGAACAAAAACTTGACATGACATAAGTAGAAGACTTGGATCCGAAGAGACTTCATTTTTGAGAACATAGATGTTTCTGCCCTAAACTTTGGAACACCCTAACTCAATGTATAAAATTGATCTAAGCATATTCTTTATGTCAAAATTTATCTTTTTTTGTTATCTTTTATCCAAAGTTGGTTTCAACTCAATTGCAAAAGTAAAACTCGAGATATTGCAATTTTATCAAAGTGTGTTATTTTTCAACCAGTCAACACTACTGACTTGGAAACCCTAGTTTAAATTCATATATGAACTTTGGTCAAAATATAAAAGTTGTAGATAACATGTATATCTATCTACCCACCAAAACTTAGAATAAAATATTGAGTTTTGGTAGGTCAAAACTCTTTTAAAAGTCTCTGTTGAGTTTCATCTCATAAGGGACACTTCTGTCATATATTTTTATGTAGCCCAAAACCTCTATTTTTAATGACCTATTCCAAAAGTGGTCTACATGAATATTGTATCTAACATATTGATGTATTTTCTGTCCAAAAATCAGACCTTAAAGCTTTGGGATAATACCCCAAAATTGTTTCAAACCCTCTAGAATATACCAAAAAAGGGCTCATTTAGACTTGATATGATACTCCAAAACCGAGACCAATAGAAGCATGTTTTTGATAAAATCTTAAGAAAAGTGCTGAAGTGCTTTTACTTAGGATGTTTTGTTCACCCTTTTGTCTTAGGTTTTGGCCGTGGTGTTAAATATGAAGTTGTAAAAAATATTTTTATCTAAATGGTGTATAAAAATCATAACTTGATTCTAACTCTAGATACCCAAAAATTTTGTCGGCTCTTTGAATTTAATACTTGATTTTTGGCCTTAAAAGTTGCTAAGTGTGAAATTGAGTACCCTTGCTATAAGACCCGTGCCTTTGTATGATGATCGACTTAAATTAGTTGATTAGTGCTTATAAGAGAATGTATGGTGATTTAGAACTCATGCTATCATATTGAGTCATATCTTGAGAATTGTAGCTTGTACTTTACATAATTGCACCTTATACTTTGCGAATTATACCATGAATCATGTCATGCTAGTTGATGCCATACTATAGATGGTTGGATTTGAGATCCATATCATACATCATTGACATTGTCACTTGCATCCTGGCATGTTGGAGTCTATCTGTGCAAGCCGTTGTTGGGATGGGCTATATTGAGATCGTCGTTCTTGATTCTAAGTCTAGGTTGTCCCTGGTTGCTATTCTTTGAAAATATTTTGGAATGTATTCCCCTTGTACACCCGAGGTTCGTCTCCGGTGTTACAAAATTAGTTTATACACCTTAGGTTCGTCCCCGGTGTTTGAAATGGTTTATGGATACTGTTGGGCACCATGGGTTCGTTGCTAGCATTCTGATTTCGATAGTTTAAACTTTGGGTAAATTCAGAGAGAGCCTAATTCGACGGACCTAATCCCACTGCGATGGTAATTTCGGAGAAGAGCCTAATTATGGTGGTCCTAAATTCCTCATCTTGGTACTTTCTATAATGTGAAATGTCACTTGAATTCTCTTAGACTTTGGGTTGACACTGGCGAAGGCATCACAAGTCTTAAGGTGGGATTATTACTTTGATTATTTTGGGTAGCTTAGATAAGGATGGATGATTATTTTGGTTGGCCCGGATAAGGATGGATGATTATTCTAGTTGGCCCGCCCCCACGTCGTTGCAATTTAGTAAAATAGTTGTGATATGAAGCTCGGCAACGCATTTACTATTTGCAACGAGGCGCGATGATGGCTTTGGTGATCATTTATACCTGTGAAAGTATACTCAGTGATTCCCGGTGTGGAATCCCTATTATAATCTAGGTGCATATTGGGTTGGGCATCTGCATTTCATATGCACATGTTTATTGACTTATTTGCTATTCTGTTTTAAAATTGTCTATCTCCTTGACTATAAACTATACTGGTGCTATATGGTATGTGTTGTGGTAAATTTTGTGCTGTGAGATTAGTTAGAAGGTTATAGCATTTTGCTTCTGGGCCTTGGCTCATAGCATTCATGCCACAGGTGAGGAGAAGTTCTTGGAGGAAGTCATCCTAGAGAGAGAAGAAAAGTTTGAAGAATAGGGTGAGTTCCAAGAGCACGTGGATTTTGCTGATGCATTATGAGGAGTCGAGGCCTCTTCTTTTGTTCTTATATTCAGTTTTCTCGTGCTTAGTGTAATTTTTAAAATTTCTTGGTGAAACTGTAATAGTTATGTAATTTTGAACGATTCATAAGTCCTTTATGATGTAATAACTAACGTCTATAAATATGAATGAATAGCTAGAATATTTCTTTATTTATATTTATGTATATCCCGACGTGCCTAGAGGATGGGGCTTCACAAAGATGACTATGAGGCCCTTCTCGGCCAAAGGCTATAGAGCTAAAGAACCATTGGAGTAGGTTCATTCTGATGTGTGTGGTCCTATGACAATCTAGGCTAGAGGTGGCTTTGAGTACTTCGTCAGTTTCATTGATGACTACTCAAGGTATGAATACATTTACCTAATGCACTGTAAGTCTGAATGCTTTGAGAAATTCAAAGAATTCAAATCGAAGGCAGAGAACCATCTGGATAAAAGTATCAAATCACTATGATCCGACCGTGGTAGGGAATACCTCTTTGAAAAGTTTAAGGACTACTTGTCATCAGAGGGGATTACATCCCAGTTGACTACACTTGGCACTCTGTAACATAATGGTGTAGCAAAAAGAAGGCATATGACTCTTATGGAGATGGTAAGATCCGTGATGAATTATTCAAGTTTACCCAATTCATTTTGGGGACTCACTTTAGAAACAACCACTTACATTCTGAACTTGGTATCTTCTAGGTTAGTACCTTTTACTCCCACAGAATTGTGGACCAAACATAAGCCTAGTCTGAAATACATTCGTATTTGGGGGTGTCCAGCACATGTGCTGAAAAGGAACACGGGTAAGTTAGAACCGATGACGAAAGTCTATTTCTTTGTTGGGTATCCTAAGGGAACGAAGGGTGGTCTATTTTATTACCCTAAGGATCGAAAGGTCATTGTAAGCACCAATTCTCGATTCTTGGAAGAGGATTATATTATGGATCACAGGTCCAATAGAAAAATTATTCTGGAGCAACTAAGAGGAAATACCAGTAGAACGGAAGAGGAACCACAAGTCACTGATATTCTATTACCTCGTCGTAGTGGGAGGATTATCAGGATAGGTGCAAATCAAGAACAGGGTGCTAATGCATTAGGTTCAGATTCTGCACAGCCTATTACTGCTTGTACACAGACATAGGTAGTGCCTCATCGTAGTAGGAGGGGTGTTCATAAACCTGATCGGTTATGTTCTTGGAAGAATCATTTGATAAGATCCTGGCAGAACTGGATACCGAGCCCTATAACTACAATAAAGCACTAAAAGACAAAGATGTAGATCTTTGGAAAAGGGCTATGAATTCGGAGATGGAATCTATGTATTCCAATCAGGTATGGGAACTTGTCGAACCACCCGAAAGGATAAAACTCATTTGATGCAAGTAGATCTACAAGAAGAAGAGAGGAGCAGACGGAAAGGTTGAAACCTTCAAACTAGGCTTGTTGCTAAAGGGTTCACTAAGAAAGAAGGGATCGACTATGAGGAAACCTTTTCACCGGTAGCCATTCTTAAGTCTATCCAGATTCTCTTATCCATTGCCGCACATTTTGATTACGAAATATGGCAAATTGACGTCAAGATAGATTTCCTTAACGGAAGCTTTGACGAGTGTCTCTATATGATACAATTAGACGGATTTATTGCAAAGGGCCAGGAGCACATGTTGTATAAGCTTAAGAGATCCATTTATGGACTTAAGCAGGCATCAAGGTCTTGGAACACTCGGTTTGATCAAGCTATAAAGTCTTATGATTTTGATAAAAGTCTAGATGAGTCTTGTGTATACAAAATGCATGACGAAAGCGTGGTGATCTTCTTAGTATTTTATATAGACAATATCTTGCTCATCGAAAATGACGTGGGGGCATTATTTATGGTTAAAGTATGGTTATCTGGACAGTTCGATATGAAGGACTTGAGAAAAGCCAGTCACATCCTCAGGATCAAGCTTGTGCGAGATCGAAAACAAAAGATGTTGGGCTTATCACAAGCAAAATATATCGATGATATTCTTGCACGTTTTAGTATGCAGGATTCCAAGAAAGGGTTTCTCTCTTTCTGACATGAAATCACTCTATCCAAGAATCAGTGTCCTAAAACACCAAATGAGATAGAAAAGATGAAGCCAGTTCTTTATGCTTCGGCAGTAAGAAGCCTCATGTATGCTATGCTTTGCACTAGACCCAACATCTGCTTTGCCGTCGGCATGGTTAGTAGATATCAGTCTAACCGAGGGCAGAAGTTTTGGACTGCGATAAAGAATATAATCAAGTACCTGAAAAGGACTAAGAATTATATGTTGGTTTACCAGGCAGATAGTTTAGTACCTTTAGGGTACACAGACTCAGATTTCTAGTCTGACAGGGATTCTCGTAAGTCTACCTCTGGATATGTGTTTATCTTAAGAGGTGGAGCTATAAGCTAGAGGAGTATCAAGCAGTTCTGCATTGTTAATTCCACCACGGAGGCCAAGTATGTGGCAGCTCCTGAAGCAGCCAAAGAGGCCGTTTGACTCAAGAACTTCCTGTTAGATGTAGATGTGGTACCTTTAGTTCAGTCGGCTATTACACTTTACTGTGACAATAGCAGAGCAGTTGTAAATTCGAAGGAGCCAAGGGTCCATAAAAAAGGCAAGCACATTGAGCATAAGTATCACCTAATATGAGAAGTTGTACAGAGAGTTGTGTTGTTGCTGTGACCAAGATTGTATCAGGAGACAACCTTGCAGATCTTTTTACAAAAATCTTATCGGCTAAGACTATTATAATCATGTAGAGGGCATGGAAGTCAGAGGTATGGCAGCATGATTTTGAGTATAAGTCGGAGATTGTTAGGGTTAATATACTGAAAACCATGTTTTTAGTATTTAATTTAATTTTAATAAAATTAATTTTATATTTTATGAGAATCTTTATGAGCAATGTATGTGTATCATTTGTTCAAATATTATGCAAGGATGTTCGATATTTTGTATAGTTTATAATCTGGTGTGTAGAGTACGGCTTGCACACAGAAGATCAAATTTTAGGTTCTTACAGAATATAAGTTTTATGTTCACAGTTTAGATGAAAATGGACATACCA
>JAOTRH010080488.1:0-17229 GCA_034768845.1 Heliamphora exappendiculata
GTTTGTTTGGCTTAAATATGAATTGAGTTGACAAAAAGGTTTTTTAAATGGTTATGGGCTTAATCTTCATGAATTGGATTATGTGGGTCAAATTGGGCTTACACAATAAATTGGATGGCCCAATTACGGTTTTGGGCTAAATGAGTTCCCCGAAAATCTACGAAAAAGTTCAAGATGAAAAATGATTCAAATCAAACGGGAATGGCCGAAATCAAATTTTGGATATTGTATATAAAAAGAATTAAACTAAACAGGCAATCGCGTAAGCACACATATTTATACTTTTTTGTTATTATTATTATTTTTAAAAAAAAAAAAAAAAACTCAGGTCATTACACAAATACCCCATTTTTAAAGAACATCAAAAGTTTGGTTTTTCCCCAAATTTTCAATATTGTTTCCGTACAAAAATTATTTCGATATGAAAACAATGTGTTTTCAAAAAAATTTCAGTGTGCTTCGGAAAACAGGAAATAGAGAACAAAAAATGAAAATGAAGAAAGGAAAACAATTCCAAAGAATCCAAACAGTTCCTATCTTTTATTTTTCTTTTAGCGGTGTTTTGTTGTTATTCATTTGCCCATAAATCCTGTCCTGCATGAGAGTTGTGTTCTGTTCCTTTGGACAAATTTGTCCTGCATGAGAGTTATTTTTACTTAATTATTTTTTGGGATGACAAATCTTATTATATCTAACTCCGTCAATGCTCTAATTTGATTTTGGTTAACTTTTATTTATAGATATAAAAAACTATAATTTATTTATAGTTATTCCTTTAAATTATAAAATCCTCCCCCCTTTTTTGATTGTGTAAAATGATCGTATAGTTTGTTTACAAAATTTTATTTTAAATTTCTAATTTTAGTGATTATGATTATGTATTTAATAATATGACTTAAAATTATTAGATTTTACCTTAGGTAGAGACATTTTAAGAGAACCTTTCGGGTAACACCTCAATTTTATTATTATTTAATTAAAAATAAGAAATAATATAATTATGATTTTAGGTATTCACTCTTTCTGAACCAAAATTTCATCCCTCCCTAACACGACCAAGTTTTGAAGATATGTGCGTGTATAAATTTGAGGTTGGGTAATTAAATATTGAACGCTCTCGTTTCCGAACAAGTTTTGAATATTTTTATCCAACCCCGACCTCATTCCTAAAAAAATGGCAAAGGCAGGTTCCCGAACAAGTTTATCTAACCCCGACCTCATTTCGAGAAAAATGGCAAAGGCAAGTTCCCGAACAAGTTTTGAATATTTTTATCCAACCCCGACCTCATTCCTCGAAAAATGGAAAAAGCAAATTCAAGGCAGAATGAATTAAATTATCATCCCTAATAACTAACTATCGAAAAGAGGGATTTTCATTGGCCCATTGGATGAAGAATGAACCAAAAAAATTAAAAATTAATAAATAAGAAATAGATATCTTATCTAGGTAAATTCTTATAAATACATTGAGACTTCCTATGATAGGGAGGGGATTTGTGTTCTGCTGGGGTAATAATTTAATTATTATGAAGATAAAGATTTTCAGCTCAATTTTTGAGAAATTTAAATAAAGAAAAGAAAAACGTTCACAGGCCTACACAGCCCGGTGAATTCAGACCAGAATTACATCGGCCCAGGCCCATGTTCGGATTATCGCATGTCCATAACCGCTTGGGGATCCGTTATTTTCTAAAATGTTTGGGTATTTGACAGCCTTCACATTAAATATTTTGAGGTGTTTGTTGTACTTAAAATTATAAATTTATAAATTACAGTTTAAAAAATAAAATTATAATTTTTAGTAAAAATTATAAATATTTGTGTAAATTTATGCATTTAAAAAATAGAATTTGTGTTTGTTAACTTATAGGCCTCAATCGACAACTAGCTTAAAAGTTAATTTTTTTGCATTTTTAACTAAAAAAACTAAATTTGATTCAAAGTAAATTATTTTAAACTTAGATTTTAAGCTAATCATTTTTAAGTTGGTTGTTTGGGTAAAAAAAAACTAATTTTTTTTTTATTTAAGTAGATAATTTTACTTTTCTATATATTTGATATTAACAATTTGATGTAGTTTATAGTAGTAGTAATTAAGTTATGAATAAGAGGCATTAGTATTTTTTAAAGTGGTGAGAGTTTGAATAGAATATCCTGAGAGTTTATGTTTTGATTTGATTTTTTATTTTTTTAATTTTTTTGTTTTTTTGCCAAATTAACGGGTAATTTTGATTTTTTGACGTTTATAGCCAAAAATTCAAAATTGCCATTCGGGACCTAGAATTAAAAGCTATAAGTAAAATACTATAAACACGCTTGTTTAAATTTTTTAAATATTTTTCTAAATTATAAATTAAGAATTATTATTTAAGTCGTAACAAACAGTGCTTACACAAAAATCGTTAGGATTGAGATTTAGGGTAAAAAGAAAATAAGTTATATCTTTTGGCCTTAATCACTTCTTTAGAACTAGGGGTAAGTTCACGCGATGCATGTGTTACGATATGAATTTTTTAAATATTTATATTATTTTAATAAAGAAATTTATACTATTTAATAAAAAGAGCTTGAGTTTTGGAATGAATTCCAATCATGAATTTTTCAACACTATAATGATTAATTTAGACTTCAAAAAGTTAAAACAACAACAACAAAAATATATTGTTTTGGAAAAAAACAAATGTGAAGGACAATTAGTGAAGAAGCAGACATTGGGTTAGGGTTTTTACTAAAAGAACCAAAAGCATGCTAACGGCTAATTTTTGCATTTGGGTTTCCAGACATGAAAATGTAAACCAAAAAAAAATTTAAGAAAAAAAACAATGCAATGCCAAAAACTTTGATTTATCTTTCTCTCAATTTCGGTTGCAATTCTCCTCTCAATAGTATAGCCACTGCAAACATAAAAAAATTATAATTCAATCCTTGGAAAAAGTATAAATCAAATTTTATGAAAATATCAAGAGAGAGAAAGAGAGTTTGGAACCTATTCTTCCAAATGGAAATTTGAAATTGCGAAGAGACGGCGACTTTAATCCTATCGTTCAATTCTTTCGGTTTCGCCACAGATAATCCGTGAACTCGAAATACCATTCATCTTCTCCATCAAACCAAAGAGTCGGAGAGGTGGCTGAGGTCTTCAAATACCGTCGCAGAGGTTGCTAACTTTTCAAGCACCTAGATTTTTATTTCTTCTGTTCACTGTCTCGGAAATTGTTGATAGGGATAACATATATTAAGGCAGCGTTTGAAATAATTGCCTATTTAATTATTTTATTTAATTTATTTTTACTTTTAGTAAAAAAAACGACTTCTTCTATTTAGACGATCTGAAAAAGTATTGTTTTTTATTTTTTATTAAAATATTAAAATATACAAAAATTTTAGAAAAAAAAATAAAAGAATAAATAAAATAATAAGCCAAATATTATATTGTTTATTCCCGTCTTTAATGAACTTTTTTTTAACCAACCCACTGTATTTTTTTTGTTTTGAATTTACCATGTATTTTTCAGTTGTGGAATTAAAAAAAATAGAAAATTCACTTTTTAACCATCCCTATCAACAATTTAAAACTCAAAAACTTCTATCCCTTTTAAAAAACAACAGTATTCCAATACAAATTTACTCTGCAAGTTTCTATATTGGTGCAAAAAACAATACCTCTCTCTCTCTCTCTCTCTCTCTCTCTCTCTCATTCTTTTTATGCAAGTTAACTATCTATGTCTCACATCCCTTTTAATGTCATTCTTCATTTCTCTCTCATAATTTTCTTCTTTTTCCTGTTTTTCTCTCACCCTTTTTCTTCTTTGCAGGTTTTAGGTAAGTCTAGTAAGTTGCAAATATATTTCATCTCTCCCTCATTGAAGGTTTTTTTTTTCTTTTGTTTACCTATTATCATTTAAGTTCTTTTTATATTTTTCAAATTAGAAAATAAATTAAAGATTAGCGTATTAAAAAAATAACAAATTTTGTTTAAAATTACAGAATTCTTTTCATTTTTTTTTTAAAAAAAAACTATAAAATGTGCAAAATTTTAACAATTTATAATATCCAAACAAATTCTTTTTAAAATGTACATAATTCTTTTTTTTTTTTGTAAAGAAGGAAAGAAATTAATAATAAAAAAACTAAAAAACTATTCAAACAAAACTTGAACAGACCTGATGTTCTTTTTAACCAACTCACTGCATTTTTTTTTTTTGAATTTTTGATGTATTTTTCAGTTGTGAAATTAAAAAATAGACTGACGCAGAAAAAAGGTGGTGGGTTTATTACAGTACAACTTTTAAAATTTATTTCCTTATTTGTACTATTTTGTTCAAAGTATTTTGATTTTTTGTTTCTTATAAAATTTATTCCCTTAATTATAAAAAATAGAAAATAAACCTGGGATGAATTAAAATTTTAAAACGTATGGAATAGCTCATGTTTTTTAAAATTTTAAACGATAAAAATTTCATCTGTGTTTATTTTCTAAAAAATTAAAACTTTTTTTTTGTAAACCGTCAATTAAAAAAGGTTGTGTCAATTGATTTTTAAAAATTAATTTTTTTTAAAAACCATCTATTATTTTTTTAATTTTAAAAAAGGTTGACCAGTAGGATCTACACGTTTGCAATCTATAGTTTTTTATTGTTCAAAGTATTTTGATTTTCAGTTTCCTATTGTAAAAAAATGTTGTAAAAAAATATTAATTATAAAAAATAAAAAATAAACATGGGATGAATTAAAATTATTAAAAGCTTTAACATACAAATATAGAAGAAAATAGTCGATGAAGTATCTCAACAATGCTAAAATGCAACATACTAATTTAGATTTAATTCTTGATATAAATCAAACTATAAAAAAACTCTACAAATGCATGTAATAAAATAAGTGAGACTTCATCAAGATCAAATGGATTACGTACAAAGACCATCAAATGATACACAAGTCGGAGAGCATAATTAATCAATTGAATGGTTGCAATGGGTCAGTAAACAAAATCGTTTGTGACAACAACGGCATCGTCAACGTCTACGTGTAGAAGCCGCTGCGCAACAAAGACAAAAAAATAGTCATTTAGAGCAAATAAGACTACATAACATGAGTCCTGAACAAACTGTCCAAAGGCAAGAATGACGTCGCCTAACACAACAAATTAAAAGGCGTATGAATCAATATGAACATCAATGTCAAAATGAAGATCATTCGCTGGGTAAAATATCTATCTTTTCTAAACTAATAATTATCAAAACATAAAATGTTATGTTATTGTCATCCTACATTGTCCATGACCATTTTATTAACTATTTTAGTATGAGATATATCGAACTTCATGGATGCAGTCCTTCGAAGGATTCAAAATACACTGCGTTAATCACGGGATTCACCTTTGTCAGCCACTAACTTTGGGGCCACATTCATTGCGGCTTAAAACTCATATCCGCTAGAATGTGGGAGTCTTCAACTCACTCATTTGATGCGTCTACCTCGATATGCACCTATTAATTCTACGTATGAGCACGGTGGCACAAGTAGATCGAGAGAAGATGAACCCTGCCAAGTTCATGGAGAAGGTACAACTATATTATTTATTTATTTACTTTAACGTACTAATATCTAATAATATCGAATAAATCTATTTATGAAAATAATATCATATTATATTTATTTGCTAAATTACTTACATAGAAAATATCGCACACGCTGACTAATATCGTGGGGAATTCAATGAAATGGATGTATTCCAAATGTTCATTCATTTCCTTGACAAAGATATCACAATTGCGTAAAAAATTTTCACCAAAGTGGTCGAGTTCAAATATTGCACTTGCCAATGCCAATTATATGCCGATATTGTCAAGCAAGATTGTTCCATCGTGAAACATCAACCATGTATTGTAATAATAGAGCAACTGTTCTACCTCAAATAGTAGCACCGCTTGAGCTGCTTGATATATTCTCTGACCAAACTGTTGAGGGTCGACACTTTAGACAGAATATTCGTGCATATAATCATGTCTTCTCCTTCACTTCAATGGGGGTCATATTGATGAAAATCTAGCAGCTAGAAGTCGTGAAATTTATACGTTTCGTGCACAATGAGCTATCTATCATAAGATTGGAACTCTCTTACCAAACTCAAATGAGAGGTCGAGATACTTACAGTTATACATTTACGATACTGATCATGAGATTCAAAATCAAATAACTAAAAATGAAAGTTTGCAAAACGAGTTAATTGAGAAGATAACAAGTATTTTAAATGCTTACAATCCATTCATCCAGACATTTCGTCATTTGGCGCAACGACAATATCTACAGGAATGTCGACTTTTAATTAAAGAGAAGCCATGTAATATGCGCCAATACAATCTTCTAACATGTTTTGAAGTTGCTGCAGTTTTGGTGGGCGACGAAGAAGAAGGAAATATAAGGAGAAGAGATATAATTGTTGAAACATTTAGTGGTAATCTCATTACAGTTCCAAACGTTGCCGGATACTATAATCCATTAAATATCCTTTGTTACTGTCATATGGGACTTACGAATGGGATGTTAATAGTAGAAATAATAACGGCACAAAAGTAGCATGTTTTGATTTCTATGCATTTTTACTACATGTGAGGATACATATGCAATATAATTTTTCTACTATTCCTTTCAATTTATTTTATTTTTACTTATTTACAACTATTGATATATTACAATTTTAGATCCATTCCAATGATCAATCACTTCTTCTTTGAGAAGGCCGACTCTTGCAATAATATGTGGTGGATAATTACGTAAAAACTGAGACCCACAAACTTAGATGGATACGTGGACTTCAAAATGACATTCGTGCTGATTTTTACCAAGGCCTTTTGGACCCCATTCATGCTGGTGAAAATTATGGAAGTATAAGTTGTCCATTTTGTCATGAAAACTGCTTATTGCGATTCTTATAGCATGTTAATAATAAATCAAAAAATTTATATAGGAAATATTGGACATAGAGTCATATTGCCATCATCATTTGTTGGAAGCCCTCGAGATATGTATCAAAGATACCAAGATGCAATGGCATTGGTTCAAAAATACGGTAAACCTGATCTTTTTTTTACAATGACATGTAATTTGAATTGGCCTGAAATCAAAGCTGAGCTATTACCTGGACAAGTACCAAATGATCGCACCAATTTGGTAGCAAGGATTTTTCGTTCCAAACTTGAAGAGATGAAAAATGACATTTTAACCAAGAATGTCTTAGGAAAAGTTATTGCATATGCATATGTCATTGAGTTTCAAAAAAACGGTTTACCACATGTACATATGCTTCTAATTTTAGATGAAAATGATAAGCTAAATACTTCTAATGATTATGATGGTATTGTTAGAGCTAAAATTCCAGATAAAAGATTGGAGCCTGAATTGTTCAGTACAGTGCTCAAACACATGATACACGGTCCATGTGGAATGTATAGCGAACACTCGCCTTGCATGAAAAATGGAAAGTGTAAAAGGTGATATCTGAAGCCATTTGCTCGAGACACAACTCTAGGAATCGATTCCTATCCAGTATACCGAAGAAAAGAAGGCCAACCAGTACCGTTGGAGAATATTGAACAAGTACTGGTGGATAATAGTTGGGTCATTCCATACAATCCATGGTTGTTGTTGAAATACAATTGTTATATCAATGTTGAAATTTGCAGTAGTGTGAAAAGTGTAAAATTCTTATACAAGTATGTTTACAAAGGTCCCAACCGTGTTGCACTAGAAATACGCTAAGGCCCTAATTACGATGAAGTGCAACAGTTCATAGATGGAAGATGGATTTGTGCTCCTGAAGTTTTACGAAAAATATTCAAATTTTTTAATGACGTGGTTGACCCCTAGCGTGGAACGCCTACAAATACACTTGCCAAATGTACAACAAGTTATATTTTACATATTTCAAAACATCAAAAATATTTTGTCCGATGAGTACTATTCTATAACAATGCTTACCGAGTTCTTCCAACTAAATATTGATGATGTTGCAGCAAATTATTACTTATATCGGGAGATCCCCTAACATTACAAATGGTGCAATCGTGAAAATTTATGGCGACGGAGACAAAGCCATCAAAGGGTTATTGGTAGGATCTACACAGTTTCGCCATCAGAAGAGGAGTGATTCTATTTAAGGATTCTACTCCATCATATTCGAGGGCCAAAATCATTCAACAATTTATTGACGGTTAATGGAAATGCATATCCAACATTCAAACAAATAGCTGGACATCATGGTCTGTTGCAACACGATGATAGCATTAGATAATGTTTATTAGAAGATGCAACCATGCGTATGCTATCAACTTTACAAAGATTGTTTGTAACAATATTGGTGTATTGTGAACCAACAGGAGTGCAAAATTTGTGGAATAAATTTTATCCTTTTATGATCGAAGATTACGTATCTAGCAGTACGAATAATATGTGCGCCCTTAATAGAGCTTTGAGTAATATAAATCGTCTTTTATTGCAATATAGTAAGAGCATATCAGATTATGATCTCCCCCAAATCAAAATAGATTTTGATAATCATTCATCAATTCCAAAGATTATACAAGATGAGCTTTCAATTGTTATTCCTCAAGAAGACTTGGACTCTATTGCAATGCTGAATAGTGATCAAAGTTCTGCATTTTGGTCAATCATGAGGGCTGTCTAACAAAATAATACAGGAATTTTTTTTATGGATGGTCCCAGGAGAATCAGAAAGACATACTTATATCGCGCATTGTTGGCATCCATTAGAAGCCAAGGTCATATTGATCTTGCAACGGCAACATCAGGAATAGCAGCTACACTCATGCCTGGTGGAAGGACAGTACACTCAAGATTTAAGATCCCATTGAATCCCAATCACTCATCAATGTGTTCGATCAACAAACAATCAGATTTGGCTACACTAATAAGACGAACAACAATCATTCTTTGGGATGAAGCAACGATGACCAATCGTTATGGTATCGAAGCATTAAATCGAACATTCCAGGATTTCATAGGAATAGGCACCCCATTCGATGGAAAAATTATGGTATTTGGAGGTGATTTTCGTCAAGTGCTTCTAGTCATCCCAAATAGTACAAAGGCATAAACAATTGCTGCATGTATTGTCGAATCCCCTTTATGGATGAATGTTCAAGGGCTTTGCCTTAAACAAAACATGTGCTCCAGAAATGATGAACAATTTGATAATTTTCTTCTTTGAGTTGGAGATAGTTCAGAGCCTGCCATTACAGATGATATGATAACTATACCGACCCCAATGGCAATACCATGGGATGGTAACAAGTCAATTGACCAGTTAATAGAAAAAATTTACCTAGACATCGGTAATCATGCTCTGGATGGAACATATATGGTTGGTAGATGTTTAATAACGACTCGCAATGAAGATGTGGATTGGCTAAATGAAAAAGTTATTCAGAGATTTTCCACGCAACCAAGGACCTATTATTCTTTTGATAAAATTGAGAATGACTCTCACAATTTATACCAGCAAAAGTTCTTAAATTCTATTTCTCTAAGTGGTTTACCACCGCATGTGTTGAATTTGAAACATGGTGCGCCAATAATGCTTTTAAGGAATATTGATCCTGTAATCAGTTTGTGTAATGGTACAAGGCTACTTATCGCATTTTGAACAACAATTTTATAGATGTGGACATTTTAACAGGCCATTTCAATGGTACAAGAGTTTTTCTTCAACGCATTCCATTAAAGACTCCTGATAACATAAAACTGTCATTTGAGATTATTCACACGCAATTTTCTGTTCACCTTAGTTTTGCCTTAGCTATAAATAAGTCACAAGGTTAAACGATTCCGCATGTGGATGTCTACCTTTCGAACAATGTATTTAACCATGATCAACTGTACGTTGTTTTATCTAGAGGGGTATCTAAGCACACAACCACTGTCTTAGTGAAAAAGAGTAGCAATGACAATGAAGAAAGAGTTTATACCCGCAATGTTGTGTACAGAGAAATTCTACTACTAAACAACTCATGATTTGTTTAACAAAAGGTACTTATAATCATGTATGTATTGTATTTATCATCATTTTCTTCATTAATTTTTTATTTAAAGTTATGTCATCAATATAATTTGATTTTTTCTATTCTAATATGTTATTTTTACATGGGATACGTTGAAAAAATAAAGTGTTGCAGTTATGGCAAAAATATCAAAATGAGAAATATATAATTGAAAATACAAAGTCGGATGATCAAATAGTTCGTAAAACTTATGATAACAATCTATACACTATTTTATTATCATATGTTCTTATGTCATCATGTTTATTTAATTTTATGCCTTTAGTAGAAGTAACATTATAATTTTTAATATAAATCCATCATTGCATTGATACTTAATATAGGTAAACAAATTCTTTATTTATTGTCTTGGATGGGGGGTTCTCAGTTAGAGCTGGTATGCCTGAATTACGAAAACTAATAGAAAGGAAATTAAATGCACAATGAAAATGCAAGTATGACAATTTTATTTTAATGGTTTATCTTAACAATGCTAATACGCATTATAGTAATTTATATTTATTTTTTGATAGAAATCAAGCAATAGCATATTCTACAAATGCATGTAACAAAGCACATCTGGATATTTATGTGGTAATAACACAAACATAGTAGCTCCTTATTTTATTCTACATTTTAATACAGATGTATGTACTTAATTAGAAAATTAATCAATCAACGTATTAATCTGGATTTTAAAAAAATTTTCCTTAGTTTTATAAGCAACAACAAATAGAATAATTAAAGTCTTTTACAGAGATGTGCAATATTGCGACGAGATAAGCTTCTTATCGACTTACATATTATTATATTTTATTTTTATATTAAATTAAATTTCATACCAAGTCAACATGTGTACTTTATTTTTGTAGGACTGTGGCAAAACTCGAAACGAAACAATTTTATTAGCTAATGAGGGAAACTGGTAAATTGTAATTTCAATTTTAAATTGACAATAGTGTTTTTTTTACCAATTTAATTATTTTTGTATGTAATTCATTTTTAAAAAAAATTGTACATGTTATATTTTGAAAAATAATATTTTTTAATATTTAAATAAGTCAAGTAGAACACGCATTGCATGTGCCATCATCGCTAGTACATATTTAAATTTGTATGTACAGATAGAGAATGAGAGGAAGAAAAAGACTAATATAGTCATAGGTTTCAAAACCACTAGAGAGAAAATGATTAATTAATAGCAATCATCACAATTATGTACCAAAAAAATCTTAATCTAATTTTTATTTTTTGTTTAATTAAGTTTACAATTTGCCGCCATCTCAAATCAAAACTAAGAGAGAAAAGATTTAGGTAAACTGTGAGAGAGAGAGAGAGAGAGAGAGAGAGAGAGAGAGAGAGAAATTCGAGTAAGAACAAAACAGAAAATGAGAATTTTTATTGTACGTAAATTGATTTTTTATTGTTAAGTGAATGGATTTTTTAGTTGAAGATTGCATGAACCGAGCAAAAAAAAGGGGGTGAGATTGAGAATATAAGCAAAACAAAACGTAAAAGTTCTGAAAAAAAACCTTTGGTGTGATTAAATCAACATGAAAAAGAGAGGTATATAGAGCGAAACCAATAATAATATTACTTTTTTTAATTGAAGATTGCATGAACCAAGCAAAAAAAAGGGTGAGAATATAAGGAATATATATATATATATATATAAAAGTTCTGAAAACAAACCTTTGGTGTGGTTAATTCCAAACCTAGATCTTCACTTTGTCATACACGTAGCAAAATGAGAATTGATTTTGGTGGAGATCTTCACTTTGTTCAGAAGAACTGCAACAAATCTATTAAATCAACAATTGGGTTCCGTTTGGTGTGGTTAATTTCAATGGCTTCGTTTTGAATGGCTTGATTGCAATTAATGGGTTGGATCGTGCAGAAAGTGAAAGTTGGGAGGTTTACGCGCAGTAAAAATAACTGCTAAGAGGGAGAGGCATTGAGGGATTCAGGTGCTCTCCATTTGTTCCATTTGTATTCTATAGTATATAAAATAATTTATTTTGGTGATTTGATCCGTTCATATTATATAGTTAATTGAGAAGATTATACATACAAAAAATAAAATTGATAGGACATCGATAACTATATAATCATAATACGTTTATTATAAAAAATAGATAAAAAGTATAATTTTAAAATTAAATTGTATAATTTTTTTTAGAATTAATGCGATTCAATCATCTAGTTGCCGATATGGAATCAATTTATTTTTTTTGTATAAATGTTGATTTCGATATGTTTTAGAATATAAACAGTTCAAATCATTAAGATAGATTAATATTAAATATTATTAAATAAAAATAAAGAGATTATTTTTTTTAGAATTGAAAGAATTTTAATCGACCATGAGAGAGAGAAGTGGGTTTTGTTTTTGTTTTTTTTACTATTTTAATCATTTGTCAAATAAAGTGCGACTCTGTGAAGGGTGTTACTATAAAACTAGTCTTGAATTTTTTAGGTAAAATTAATAGGTTTCATCAAGTCAGATGTTGCCTTATAATAGTAGTATAAATTAATAAATATTTACACAAAATCAAAACTTTAGCCTTTAGGATTGAGTGATTCGGATAGAAAGAAAATAAATTGATATCTTTTGGCCCTTAATCACATATCTAGAATAGAAAATAGAAGAAAATTTGAAGAAGGATATGAAAGAGGGATTTTCTCTTAAAATTCACTTTTGAATCTATTCAAACCTAAAGAAATTTGGAGAAAAATAAAACCAAGGATTCCTCCCACTATAATTAAAAAATTGAAATTGCCACACCCCAATTCTGGATGCGTGATCAGTTGTGAATTATGGGTCTTGGCTCAATAAGCTACAAAAGCCTACATATCAAAACATAGTCCTACAAAAAATACTAAGTACTGACATATATTAAAAATTACATAAAACATTATTTAAACCATGAAAAAAATATTTGTGGGACACAATTGCCCACTAAACAACATCCATTTGATCATATATAATTAAATTATCAAGTAGTAATCAATAAAAAATAATAATGTCTTAAAAGATATACAAAAATGAACCTTATGTGGTCACTAGTACTAAATCTCAAGATATAATTAAATTATATCTTGAGACAACTGCCCACTAAACAACATCCATTTGATCATATATAATTAAATTATCAAGTAGTAATCGATAAAAAAAATAATGTCTTAAAAGATATATAAAATGAACCTTATGTGGTCACTAGTACTAAATCTCAAGACACAACAGAATAGTAAGCATACATATAATATAATATAATTCAAAACAAAATATTCAAAATATTTATAATTAAAACATAATCATAGCACACGATTTAGCATAAAATCACATACTAGAATAAAAATTATGCCTTCTTTTTGTTAAATTTATATTTTTCATTAAATACAGCTTGTTAATAAATTCGCTCAATTTCAAAGCCATTGATGAATAACGGATAGGGTTAATTAACCTAAGGTTCTATTTTGGCATCTTATTTGATGATAGATCTTATGTAATAAATTTTTATCCCACGAGGTCCTTTTAATAAGTTTACGGACTTCTATGCTCTCAAATTATTTTCCATGAATATTTCACACATTAATTGCTTGCCAGCTTTTAAATAGAATGTTTTAGCACAGTGAGTGATTATTTATGAAAGATTTTCATTCCCTCTAATTCATAATGGAGGATATTCAATGATTCTATATTTTGGCTTCATCAGGTTAATTAATATAGAAAATAGGTTATAACATCCCATATAGTAAATAGAGATATTTTAATATTCTAAATAAATGCATTTTCATTTTTAATTTCACCCGTCCGACTTTGTTGGAATTTCTTTTTTATGGTAATTCGGGATTCTTAACAAATGAAATCATCTTGTATTATTGGCTCAATAATCAGCACCATTTCCATTACATAGAGTGCTAATATGATAACATGATAAGACAAATGTATTAAAATAAGAATATATTACCATCATAAAACTAATTTTGATACACAAAATGAATATATGTTCGTATATTCTCATATTATCATATGCTAATTGCATTATTTTTTTTTTTTTATTTGGTTGCGTAGGAAGAAGGAATGGGCTGTCCACTGATTTTACTACTTGCTATAGTTACTCCTTTTTGTTGTAGCTCAGAAGGCTTCAAGTTTTGAAAAGCTTTATCCTTCACAATTACACATTTTCCAGCCAGAGCCCAATTAAGGCCATAAGAAATTCCAGGGCCCTCCCTTCATAACGTAAGGTATGAGGATTAAAACTTAAATATAAGTTTTTAACATATCAAAAAATAAATAAGTATGCATTGTGGTGTGTTGTAGATCACGATATTCACCATTCTCCAAGCAAACTAAATTCCTAAATATCATAATCGCAGTAGCAATTCTTCACCAGATTGTTGGATTTTTGTCATCCCTTGCATAGAGAAATGTTCGTGGAGATGAGTTTGCGACATAAAAATTGGGAAAATAAGATTTTCAACATTGGCAACACAACTACAGAGGAAGGATCAGTTCAATGCCTTCAGAGTAACAAATTTTTCATAGCTTGATCTTCCAAAATCAAACTTGGTAATGTAAGGTCAAATTTGGGAATTAGAGAAAATGACAAATTGAGAACAAAGTAATGTAAATAATGATAGCAAAAATTATAATAAGGTCAATGTGGAAATGATATCCAACAAAACAGAAACACATTTGCAGGACCTAACAACACCTACTCCTCCCAACTACAAAATAAGATCCAATATCCTAAAATAATTTAATAATAAAATAAGAACAATGTCCACAAATGCTCATCCCGTACGTGCCAATTTCTCAGTGGACTTTTTATAGGCTGTAGACTTGCGTTGCCAGGCTGCGGTTGGCTTCACTTGTTTTGGAGAGTCAGCACAGTCCGCTTTTATGCTTAGTGATCTTTTATCAGTTGATCACATATTGTAATTTCGTATGAGCCATCTTTTAGCAGCAATACTGGATGGCACTGCACAAAAAGAATCATGTTGCTAAATGAGAAACTACGAGCAAAAAATGTCAATGTCGAACTAATAAACAAACTATTGAATGTGAAAATTGAATTCTCAAAAGAAAATTTAAACAAAACACAAATAAATATAATTCAATACCCAATTAGTCAAATGAGAAAGTTACTAACCTTAGCTAATAATGAAGTGAAAAATAACAAACATGATAACAAGATGCAAACTATGAAAATTAGACTCTCAAAGCATGTAGAAGACCTCGAATTTTTTGCATAAGTTCTATGTACCTATTTTCCATATTGTAATAGCCTGAAAGAAGAAAAATAATAACAATATAATTCGAAAAACTTAAAGTTTAACAATCCTATAGCAACAATGCGATGCCCACATTCATTCGGAATAAGCTTGCTAATTTCATAAACAACGTCACGCAATAAAAAAAATGCTCCAACCTTACAACCGTAAAATTAACAACTATTATGACTCAATCATTTATCCCATTTACGATTACTCATTTTCTCATTTACGTAATAAAATTTTTTGCACAACTTAAATTTTTGATAGTGCATATGAAACACTTTCATTTTCTATTAATGCAATTATTGGAAAAGAGAGGAAGGGTGCTTATGAAATATGTTTAACCCAAATTGTTGAAAATTAGTTAAAGCCAGTTTTTAGTTAAATATTATTATGACAAAGTTTCGTGAGGGGATTTCCATGTTCTCATATATGTTACTTATCAAAATGAAAAGCATGAATAATCATAAAAATTGTCTCACAACTACACATTCTAT
Source organism: Heliamphora exappendiculata (assembly GCA_034768845.1). Classification (NCBI taxonomy): domain Eukaryota; kingdom Viridiplantae; phylum Streptophyta; class Magnoliopsida; order Ericales; family Sarraceniaceae; genus Heliamphora; species Heliamphora exappendiculata. The sequence goes on from JAOTRH010080488.1 coordinate 15,836, forward strand.
TCCTACATTTTCTTTTGTTGCAATTGTTTTCTTGCATTTTCTCAGCAACCAAAGAGAGCAACAAAAAATAAACCAATTCAAAACTCGCCAACAAAGATCGAGTCAAACAATCTTCTTCACGCGATGTAACACAATAATAACAAATCTATCTTATCACAGATCACAGCAAGACAATATTAACAAACCCACAAAATCCCATTCTCAGTCAATGATAAATATAACAAAATCAAAATCAAAAAAATATACAACATAAAGTTGTAAAAAAATACCAAAACGGATATGTTCATCTTCTCTCCTTTTCTTTCGGCATCAATATGAGAATTAAAATCTCATATTAAATCATAACAATGAGTTTACAGTAACTACGAAATTTTCACTATTCAAAAGCAAATAACAATTGAACATAACATCAACACACATTTTCTAAAACAATCGTTCGTTTTCTTACATAGGGTTGAATGCAAAAATCGGAGATTCAATACGAATGGGAGGATTTGAAATTGAAGAATAATTGGGATAATTATTTTACATTTGCTCACTATCTCGCTCAAAATGGAAGGATCTCCCAAAATTTTTGATCCACGAATTTGAAGATATGAAAATCTGTTCAATCTACGCAATTCCTCAAAGCTATTTTCGAGCGAGACACTTATGGCTTTTATATCGGAGGACTGCGAGTGGGCTTTATGCTTCAATGGGAATAGAACCATGAATCTTCGGCTCTGGGAAGCGGTATCTCCCATGCGATTTCTTTAGAGCCCATGTTGATATCGATGGCGATCTAAGAATGTGCAAGATATTAAAGTGGAAATGTTCTCTTTGTCAACTTTTGTTAAGTATGAAAAGTAGACGTTAGAATATTGTAAGAAGAGAACGCGAGAAAAAGATTTCCATTCTAGTTGGAGGGACAATTTTGATACTGTGCTATGAAAACAAGACTCAATGGAATACATGTTTAAGAAATAATTATTATCTTTAAATAAATTGTCAAATTATGATTCTATATTAAATTACTCTAAAAAAATGAACAACATGGCCAAAAACATAAGTCAAAACTAATAGTTGTTACAAAATCAATCCCACATTGCTTAGATATTAAATGTGTGATCCGTAATATAATTTTGGAGTTATTTATAAATAATTTAAATTTTTAAGTTTGAATAAAAAGTCTCTATGGGGTATTAGAGAGGGACCCATTGCATTTACTTCAAAAAAAAATTCACATCCCATGATATAAACTTCAATAAAAAAACTAATAGACCTCTTAAAAAATATGCTACGATATACCTCAAAAGTGAAAGAATGGTGGAAAAAACCAGTAAAACACCATAGAAGAATAATGAGAATTCTTTCTATACTCTCTCTCTCTCTCTCTCTCTCTCTATATATATATA
>JAOTRH010080499.1:0-17228 GCA_034768845.1 Heliamphora exappendiculata
GAAATCAATAGCCACTCATGGCTGTTGGTTTCCAGGCTACAATTGCAATTGAATGGCCAATTCAATTGTAATTGCTCAAGCTATTGAAATCTGGATTTTCATGGCCAATGAAATTCACAGATTCCAACAACGGCAACCGGCGGTAGTTCCGACGTTTGCTTTGTATTTTTTTTTTTGTCTCACTAGTTTTTTTTTTTGGATTTTATAAAATAAAATAAAATAAGAAGCAAGCGGCTGCCGCAGCAGCCAAACGCTGCCTTGGGCAGCGCACAAACAGAAGCAAGCAGCGGTTTTGAAGCTTGAAAAAGAAGCAGCGCTGTTGCCAAACGCAGCCTAACACAGCAGCAATCTCGGCAATCCTAGGCGGTTTACAATACCAATAGAGGTGCACGGTTTCTAAGAAGCAAACAGCGCTATTGTTTTCAAACACAGCAGTATTCCAGGTGCACTTCCAGACGTCAGGTTTTGAAACAGTGGTTCTCCAAGCGCTGCCTTAGTCTGCAGCTTTTCAAACACTGTTTCGCAACAGCGTTCCACAGAAGACGCCTATTCCTAAACTGTTGCACAGCAACACCCATTCACAGGGCCGGTTTCCAAACAAAAGAAAGCTTTTCACCAAACACTGTTTCGGCAGTAGCATGAATGGAGCTTAAAGTCTCAAGGATTCATGAAATTAAAATCTTGATTTTTGGTCCAAGCTTCCAAACGTGGCCTTGATGGAATTGAGATCATGGGAATTCATGGATGCTGAATATTCTGAGGATTCATGATGATTAACCAACACAGTGGTTTTTTATCAAACGGGAGTGGCGCAGCATTCACAAACTTTAGAAAAAGATTTTTGAAACTTATCCTATTAAAACAGTATATTGAAACTCCTTAAAGTTACGATTCGATCATAAAATCAAAATATATTTATTTTATATCTAATTTAATTTTTTATATTAACTGCGTGAATGATAAATATTGATTTTATTTACTCTGTTAATTTAATTAATATAAAATTTTGATTTTAATTAAAATATTTTGTAATAAAAATAAAATTAAGTTTTTTTAATTAATTAATTTTAATTAAATGAAAAAACTTTAAATATATATATTTTTTTTTTTCAGAATATCACGTTTAAGATGATTTTTTTTTAAATTGGATATCTTGAAAAAAATGTGAGAATTAATTCTAAATTTTTTATTAATTAAATGAAAAAATATTTAATCAAAATAAATTATTATTTTTCAAAAAATGTAGGGCAAAAAATAAAATAAATAAATGTATTTAATCACTACCTTAACTGAAAAGCTGAAGAAAAAATGTGCATTTAGTAAATTTTATTTGTTACGTATTTAAACATAAAAAGATGGTTTGATAAGTCAGAATATTTGAAATCGTGTACACGAAAAGATATTTGATTCTTTCAGATCGTGTAGTTTTCAAAATTAATAAATTTATTTTAATTAAACGAATTTTTATAATCCTCAAAAATATTTTAAAAATATAAGTGGGAGAGAGAATTTATTTACAGATAAATCCCGCGCTCTCCATCACTAATTTGTAAACGATGTAATTAAACCATGCGTGTTGACAGTAAGGCATTCCCCCCATCGGACAGATTAATCGTAGTATCACCAGTACAAACATTCTTTAGGGATAATTCTGAATAATTGTTAGTGTGGATCACTTCTCTATCTGAAGAGTTTATTGCCAAGCGATTGATTTGGAATTTGGTGATGGTTAATACTTAACTGTATATAATAGTATCATCTCTATTAGAGTCACTGTTATTATAAACTGGACCGAAACTATATCAGTTATTTAATTTTACTTGGCATGTCAATTGCCTAGATATTAAAATTAAAATGAATTAGCATGTCTGGTCTGACGAAAAATAGTAGACATTCACCTATCGTGGTATGCTATTTTCAGGTAACCAGGCTGCTGGCGAATTAATTTTAAAATGGTAGAGGAAACCAAATTAAAATGAATTCAAAATTTTTGCTCATCATAATTAACGGTATTTTAATTATATGATTCTCATGGTTAAAATAACTTTCAATCCACTCGCTTTAATACTCAAAGAAAACAAACTTACAGGACTAAATTTTATTGACTGGAAATGTAACTTTGATATAACTTTAACTACAAATGATATTTTTTCAATACCAGAAAAAGTGTTTATTTCTGAAAAAGATTTTTTCTCTAGGCCGAAAGGCATGAAGAAGAAAATGATTCAGAAACAGGGAGACACGATTCCCACGGTAGTTAATGGGCCACGGACTGGTGTGAAAAAATAGAAAGACAGATGTTTTCACTGCAATTAGATCCGGTACTGGAAAAAGCTATGTCCAATATTTCTCATAAGGCAGAATAAACAGGGTAATTTTTGTTCACTAGTTGTGGAAACATGTTTAGCGGTGTTATCTACCGGTACCTGGTGTATAGATACGTGAACCACTAATCATGTCTGTAATTCATTACAGGGGTTCTAAAAAACCCGACAACTTAGTGATGGGGAGATTTACCTGCATATGGACAATAATATAAATGTAACAGCAATTGCAGTAGAAGATGTCACTCTCAGTTTTGGTCGAGATCAAGTTTTATATTGAGAGATTATCTTTATGTACCTGCCATTAGAATGAACTTAATTTTCGTTTTTGAATTGGCTAAAGACGAATATTTGGTTTATTTTAATAACTCTGTGGTTATTAAGGATAATAAACGGGTTATCTATTCTGGTACATTGGTGGATGACCTTTATATTATTACTCCAATCTCTCCTACACTGCAACTAACTAAAATAAATAATACATCTATATTACCATATAAGAGAAAGTTTTCTTCTTTAATGAACCAAACGTTTCTTTGGTACTTATTATGTAGATGATATCTTACTCGTCGAAAGCGATGTGGGGGCATTATCTACAGTTAAAGTATGGTTATCTGGGTAGTTCGATATGAAGAACTTGGGAGAAGTCAGTCACATTCTTGGGATCAATCCTGTGTGAGATCGAAAACAAAAGATGTTGGGCTTATCACAAGTAAAGTATATCGATGATATCTTTGCTTATTTTAGCATGCGTGATTTTAAAAAATAATTTTTCTCTTTCAGGCATGAAATCACTATATCCAAGGATCAGTGTCCTAAGACACCTTATGAGATAGAGAAGATGAAGCAGTTCTTTATACTTCGGCAGTGGGAAGGCTCATGTATGCTATGCTTTGCACTAGACCCGACATCTGCTTTGCTGTTGGCATGATTAGCATATATCAGTTTAACCCAGGGTAGCAGCATTAGACTCCGGTAAAGAATAAAATCAAGTACTTAAAAATGACTAAAGATTATATAATAGTTTACCATGCAGATAGTCTAATACTTTTGGGGTACACAGACTCATATTTTTAGTCTGACAGAGATTCCCGTAAATCTACCTCAGGATATGTGTTTACCTTAGGAGGTGGAGCTATAAGCTGGAAGAGCATCAAGCAGTCCTGCATTACTGATTCCACCATAGACGCCGAGTATGTGGCAGCTTCTGAAGCAGCCAAATAGGTCGTTTGGCTCATGAACTTCCTGTTGGATCTAGAGGTGGTACCTTTAGTTCAGTCGACTATTACACTTTACTATGATAATAGCGGAACAGTTGCAAACTCAAAGGAGCCAAGGGTCCATAAGAAAGGTAAGCACATTTAGCGTAAGTATCACTTGATACAAGAAATTATACATAGATGTGATGTTACTGTGATCAAGATTGTATCAGGAGACAACCTTGCAGATTCTTTTACAAAGAGCTTACTGGCTAAGACTTTTGATAGTTATGTAAATGGTATAAGAGTCAGATGTATGGCAGCATAATTTTGAATATAAGTGAGAGATTATTATGGTTGGTATACTGAAAATCATATTTTTAGTATTTAATTTTATTTTTTAATAAAATTAAAATTTTATTTTATGAGAATCTTTATAAGCAATGTATGCATATCATTTCTTTGTTATGTATGGATGTCTAATATTCTCTATAATATTTAATCTAGTGTGTAGAGTACGGCATACACACAGAAGATCAGATTTTAGGTTCTTGCAGAATATAAGTTTTATATTCACAGTTTAGCTGGAAATGAACTTACCATCGGTACGACTGTAGCACAGAATTTTAGTAGGCCTGTCTTGGTTACGAAAAATAGATAATAGCGTTGTCTATTATTCCGACTCTCTGTGCTAATACACTTTGTGTGTATTGAATGGGACATTTGGTGTAATTAATTTTATACTGACTTTATAAATTAATTCACACCCCAATGTTATAATGAATAGTGCTTGTTCTCTTAATTTTGAAATAATTATTGATTTGCGTATATTTAATATTCGTTATTTTAATTCATTAGAGTGTGCGATCTTATATAGGTCTATATTTTGGGTGATTGGATAACGGTATTATTTATATGGCAAATATTAAATATTGACAAAATTCATGTCTTGAAAGATCGGGATTGACGATACCCCTTTAAGGAAACTTATAAGTTTTGACCGGGTCAAACCTTGCAGATGGATTCGATTATCCGGCGGTCAAATAAGTTAAGTGAAAGGCTTAAGAAATATCAAGATACCGATTAAATTAAATTGTCAATAATTAAATTTAATTGATGGGTATCGAGAATCTTAACGTGGGGAGAAATAATAAGCATTTAATAACAAGAGCTCAATACAAGAAGGTCTTGAGATTATAGGTCAGAGTGCAATTATAGTTCTTTAGTGGTATGAACTGTAATTCAGTGTTTTATAAAAATTACAGAAACCGCTGCTGTCTTTCCATAATTGCAGAAACCGTTGGTAGATGTCTGTGTTCCACTGAAGGTCTTACTCATAATTACTTCCTATGTCCCTGTTGTAGCCCTACATATATGTGGGTAGGCTGAACTAGTTTTATATCATAGGTATCATATTTTGTCTTTCAAAACTAAAGATATCTGGATTCTGTCGGTACGAGTTCTCAATAGTCCGTAACCCACACTACGTTCGAGGATCGCGTAAAGGATTACAGTAAAAGATTTGACAGGAGTTTCAACTCGAAATCAAATCGTAGTTGAAGAATCGATTGACAAAAGATATTCTTCTAAATTAACTTTGGTTGCACGGGTTTTATTTTGATCGTTCAACGTCAAAAGTTTTATCTGGAGCCCGTTTCGGCGTTTACCTATCCAGTTAATTTTTTATCGAAAATCGTTTGCAAAAATAATGATCTTGGCAATATTGCCTTCAACAGATATAACTAGCTTGTAATAAGCCCAACATCCTCTGTTTTCGATCTCGTATAAGCTTGATCCCAAGAATGTGACTCGCTTCTTCCAAGTCTTTCATATCAAGCTGTCCGGATAATCATACTTTAATTGAAGATAAAACCTACACATCGTTTTCGATAATAAAGATATCATCCATATAAAGTACTAGAAAGACCACCACGCTTCCATCACGCTTCTTGTACACACAAAATTCGTCAAGACTTTGATCAAAATCATAAGCCTTAATGGCTTGATCAAACCGAGTGTTTTAGGATTTAGATGCTTGCTTAACTCCATAAATAGATCTCTTAAACTTGCACAACATGTATTCATAGCCCTTTTCTACGAAACCATCTGGTTGCATCATATAGATGCATTCGTTAAGACTTCTGCTAAGGAAAGCTATGCTGATATCTATTTGACAAATTTCGTAATCGAAATGAGCCGCAATAGATAAGAGAATTTGGATAGATTTAAGTATGGCTACCGTCGAAAAGGTTTTCTCATAATTGATCATTTCTTTCTGAGTGAACCATTTTGCAACAAGCCTACCTTTGAAGATTTTCACCATCCCGTCTGCTCCTCTCTTCCTCTTATAGGTCCATTTGCATCTGATGAGTTTTATCCATTCAGGTGGTTCTACAAGTTTTCAGACCTAATTAGAATACATAGATTTCAAGTCTAGATTCCTTTTGCCAAAGATTTGCATCTTTGACTTAGAGTACTTCGTTGTAGTTACAGGATTCGATATCCAATTCTGTCAAAATTCCATCAAAAAACTCTCCCAAGAATATGTACCGATCGGGTTGACGAACAACCCTCCCACTACGACAAGGCACTACCTGCATCTGTGTATTAGTAGTGACATGCTGTGCTGATTCTAAACCCTGTGTACCATGATCCATGTGCTGCCCCAGTTGTAAAAATGGCATGTCAATGATAGCACCCTGATCTGGTTTAAGATCGGCACATGTCTCGATAATTCTCCCACTACGACGACGCGATGGGATATCGATAACTTATGATTCTTCTTCCGTTCTACAAGTATTTTTTCTTAGTTCTTCCAGAACAATTTTACTCTTGGGCTTGCGGCCTATTATCTAATCATTTTTCAAGAATCGAGCATTGGTACTGACAATGAGCTTCTGATCCTTAGAATTATAAAACAAAGCACCATTCGTTCCTCTGAGATACCCGAAAAATAAATAACTTCCATTCTCGGTTCCAACTTACCTACATTCCCTTTCAGTACGTGTGCTGGAGACCTCTAAATCTGAATATGTCTCAGACTAGGCTTGTGCCTGGTCCACAATTCTGTGGGAGTAGAAGGTACTGACTTAGAAAGTACCAACTTCAGAATATAAGTTATTATTTCTAATGCAAATTCCCAAAATGAATCGGGTAAATCCGAATAACTCATCATCGACCTTACCATCTCCATAAAAGTCCTATTACTTCTTTTATCTACAGCATTCTGCTGTGAAGTGCCTGGTGTAGTCAACTAGGATGTAATCCCCTCTGCTAATAAATAATCCCTAAACTCTTTAAATAAGTATTTGCCACCACGGTTGAATCGTAGTGACTTGATACATTTACCCAGACGTTTCTTCATTTTTGCCTTGAATTCTTTGAATTTCTTAAAGTATTCAGACTTACGATGCATCAAATAAATACATTCATACCTTGAGTAGTCATAAATGAAAGTGACGAAATACTCAAAACCTCCTCTAGCCCGGATGAGAGGTCCACATAAGTTAGAGTAAACCATTTCTAATGGTTCTTTAGCTCTATAGCCTTTAACCGAAAATGGCATCTTGGTCATTTTACCCTTCAAACAAGATTCACAGACTGGAAGTGTCTCTACTTCCAATGAACCTAAAGATCAATCTTCAACCAGTTTATTTTTTATTTTTCATATTAATATGACCCATGTGTAAGTACCAAGGAAATGTTTGGTTCATTAAAGAAGGTCCCTTTCTCTTAATTGGTAAGTTAGATGTATTATTCAATTCATTTAATTGTAATGTAAGAGAGATAAGAGATATAACATACAAATCATCCACCAATGTACCAGAACAAATAAAACATTTATTTTCCTTAATAACAATAGTCATTAAAATAAACTGAATATTTATTCTTAACCAAATTAGAAATCAAAATTAAATTTTTTCTAATAGAAGGTATATAAAGACAATCTTTTAAAATTAAAATCATGTCTCTACTAAAAGTAAGAGTGACATCTCCCACTGCAACTGTTGTCACCCTCATATTATTGCCCATGTGTAGGTATACCTCTCCATTATTGAGTTATCTGGTTTCTTAAAACCTTTGCAAAGAATTGCAAACATGATTAGTGGCTTCCGTATCTACACATCAGGTACTAATAGATAGCATCGCTAAACATATTTCAACAACCAGTGAATAGAAATTATCTTATTTGTTTTGCTTATTGAGAAAAATTGAACACTTCTTTTTTGAAAAGAACTATTTAATTAAAATAAATAAATTTATTTTTTAGAAGGCGGTAGAAGGGACGATACAACGACCGCCATGTGGTATCGCAATAATTACCTCTTATTCTAGAAAACTGTTGCTGCCATTCTCCCTCCTTGAAAAACTCAAAAGTTATACAACAACAATGATAAGGTGGCCCTTAACGACTAAGGAAAGGCTTTGAGAACTCTTGATTGCCATATATCCCATTTTTGGAGCCCTACATAAATTCTTTTTCGCTACTAATTGTCTATGATTCCAAGCGTTAATTGATTTATATTCTCAATTGGGCTCATCCTTTTATGAGCACCAATTGAGAATAAAGGGCCATTGATGGTAAAATAAACCCTAAAGCCCAGAATCAGAATAAGAATAAGTCCAATCCTGATCAGGATCCAAGCCCACCTAACTCGCCAGCTCAAGAAGGGCATATGAGCAGGCTCACCTGCAGTAAAATGTCCCAATCAGGACAGGACCGCTCTAATCAATTAACCAGGCTAAGCGAGAATACCCAACTTAACTTGTGGAGCCTTGACCATAGACCAACGTGCCATTATTAGCCAATGCTTATCAAGATTAGTTGATGCAAGTATAGTAAGTAACACGTGGTTTTGGGGTCAAATCACTAATGATTCAACTACAACGGCTTGCACGTGGGTTGTTATCCACGTGTCCTCAGGATCAAATAAATAGGGGCTAACAAATACTCCAAGTACGTGTATTAACAACCAAAAATATACTTATAACTGTGAGCACTCATTTTGAGATGGAACTTTCACCAGAGGCCTAATTTGATTGTCGAAGGGAATTTGCCGAAATACATTCTAGCGCCCTTTCAAACGATTTCTTTGTTCTTTGTCTCTTTTAGGACGGATCTTACTGGAAAAGGACTATTCTAGGATTGAGCATCAATAATATCCATATTTTATAATTTATTATTAATATCAATTATATATAATCCTTATAATTAATTATATACAGGAGCAATATTATTTAATTTGAACAAAAAGAAAAAAGATCACTTTTTACTCAATTAATCAACTTAAAAAATACTAACTTCAAAACTAATTTGCTACACAACCCACTTTAAAGCTAATTTAGATTTTTATCTAAAAGTCAAAAAATAAAAAAATAAATAATTTTTAAGCTAATTGCCAATCAATCTCTTATCCGTTAGTAAAGACAAAAAATATGTAACATTTACTTTTATTAAGGTAAGTGTCTAATTTTTTTGTATGATAAGCACTATTAATGATATTTTAAAAAATGTTAGCTTTCAATTGTATAATTTAAGTTCGAATTACTCTCATTTTTAATAAATATCAGCTTTAAATTGTATGATTTAAGTTGGAATTACTCTCAATTATTTTTGTTCACAATTATTTTTTTCCAAATGTGTTAAAATAAAAAAGGACATATTTTCAAAAAGATAAACCATAGAGTCTACATTTGAATTAATCTTACCCAACTTTTTATTAAAAAATGTGTTAAAAAAAGATAAAAACACATTTTTAAAAGTATGAGCTTTTTAATTATTTAGATATTTTCATTGTAACTTTCTTATTGCTTTCCTTATCTTTTATTTTTTTTATTTTTTATCATTTTATTCTTGTTACCTTTTAAGAGTCCAGAATAAAATGTAGTAGAGGTGTACAAATAACATGTCAATTCGTTCTAACTTGTCAACCCAACCCTCGCGAGTTGTGTGAGTGAATGAGTTGGATTGGATAGGTTGAGTGAAAAAAATAAATAGAATAGTCTTGTTGCGAGTTTATATTTATTTAATTCGCCACTAACTCAATACACCTATAATATATATTAGTTATCGCATTACTATATACGATTAATCACTACCTCATATACATATTTATGTTTATATATATTTTTAATAATTTATAGAGAAAAAAATAAAATATTTATGATTTTAATAATTACTTTATGTATTGTGAATATATTCTCAATAAGTATATATTGTAAATGTTAATGTTAGGGATATATAATTATGTTATTATTATTATTATTGTTATTATTGTTATATTGTTGTTGAATGATCGCTGATATTTTTATTTAGTTTTTGCTTAACTTGTTAAATGTGAATTTTAAAAAATATTGCAATAAGATATATATTTTTAAGAAAACAAATCTAAGAAAATAATTTCAGAGTTTAATAACTATTCAATCAGCTAAATCACCTAAATCGGGTGTTGAAACTGTCAAAAAATTACTTAATCCATTAATTTTGATGATTAGTGAATTGACGAGACAGGTGAATATAGTTGAACATAGCATTTGCCGAAAAAGACGAGAGGAGCAATAAAACTCAGACGGCATAAGATCAATTGAAGTACCGGACCATTCATTTATGTTACAAAAACAAAAATCTTTTTTTTGGTGCAAGAAATGGGCCGATAATAGGAGAGTTGAACTAGGGAAGCTCAATAACTAGCAAATGTGTCTAAAATCACCCTTCAATTAGCAAAAGCAAGCAATGAAGGATGAGAGCGCTGCGACTGTCTGGCGAGGAAAGTGAAGGAGAGAGCAGACTGCGAGTTGAAGGACACTGCAGAACCGCGTGATTAATCTATCTGCATTATTTTCTAATTTGGTGAATTAAAAAAATAATCACTCACTAAAAATAAATTAATTATAAAAAAAAATTTCAGTCGTCCCAACTCAACCCACACCCCCAAAATGTTGAGACAACCCGCATCACCCAGCCTTTTTATCTCTTCGAGCTCTAAGCCCAAAAGACAAATAAATACTTGTTTAGCTCTCTACCTATGGTTTTGTTTTTTCTTTCAAAATTGAGCCAAGTACAATCAACATGACATTCAAGACAACATAATATTAGTAATAATACGCATTAAATTTTAAGAAATACAGAACAAAACAACTTTTTAAAAAATAAATATTTTTATAAAAGCAAGTGATTTTTACACTTCTCTTTTCTACAAAAACACAACCTTTTTCGTCTTCATTTGATAAGCTTACAAAAATGCCATTTTATTTTATAATTATTATTTACTTTTTTCAAATGTATGCGTATAAGAATTACAATATACAAGAGTATTTTGATAACTTCACCTAATCAAGGCAAATAGAAATGTATTAATACAAAAGGAGAGTGCAAATATCATTTCACTTTTATATATTTAAATTATATATCAATATATAAATAATTTATTCACAAACAATGAAAACATACCCAAAAAAAAAAAAAAGAAATTACTTGAATTAAAAAGTCATTTCATCTCGTAAATAACTCAAAACATATTTGACGTGCAAAAAATACATATCAAATAGTACAAAATATTATTATTATAAAAATATTCATCACATAACGTGTTCAAATGATTCAAGAAATTTTGTACAATTACTTCCAAAATATTTTGAAGTGTTTGAATAAAACTTTAATTTGTTAATTAAAACACATTTAAGAAGTGCCGAACATATTTTTTTAAAGTGTCAACATGCTTCTCTCATAAAAATATTCCATGTTTTTTTGGAGAGAGAGAGTGTGTGTTAGGCCTCGTTTGGAAAATTAGTTTTAAGCTATGCTTTTTGTTTAAAATCGCTTCAAACCAAATAAGCAAGAGGTTTGATTGGTAAACTAAATGAGTGACTTTAAGCCAAAAAATAACAAGACAAAAAGTTTGACTTAAAATGACTTTAAACCAAAAGAGAGCTTCAAATCATAAAAAAAAAAAATTATAATTTTTAAAATTTTATTTTTACATAATTTTATATTCATATGTATCTTGTTTGATAGATTTTGAAGAGTGTATTTTAACAATATAATTTTTATAAAAAGTGAATTTGTATAATAAAAGTTCTTATATATTTTTAAAAATATATAAGATTATTTTATGTAAAAACATAAAAAGGCTAAAAGCCTAAAACCCTTTGGGTTCCCAAATTCGGTGTTTTGCCTTTTTTGGCTTTAAGCCAAAAGGCAAAAAGCAGAGCTTTAAGCCCTTTTCCAAACAAACCCTTAAGGAACAACTTTAATGTGTATAGATGACCAAAAATATCAATCTTAGCCAGGGTAATATTCCAATCATGCTTTGCATCAAAACAGAAGTTAGCCAGATCATTTTCTGGCAACATGTAAACATTACTTTAAAACAGTTAGAACCTCAAAAGGGGGAATCTATTATAGATTTCTTCTACTGATTTGGCACAGCAGTGGTAACATGAAAGGAAAAAAACTGAATAATTGATCCTAAAATTCCCAAATAAACTATCTATGAAATTCAGTTGGTTTATCAAAATGTGTAACTTAAAACAAGCAAGTACCTCTATGTTCAGCCCCATCAGGCACGCTATCCTCCCACTCCCTCCACCTCTCAATGACTCGGCCAAGACCAGCAAAACTCATGCAACCAAAATCCAGTTATCATTGCATGTTACCCCCTCCCGCAAGACATCAATCATATCGTAGATTCGCTTTTCTGCTTTTAATTGAACCTGCATTCACAAAACACAATAAATATCCACGTTGGAAGTAATAAGAATGAAGTTGAATTATAAAGAACGATGACTATGCAGTAGCTACATTCATAGAATCATGTGTATGGCACTAGAGACCGAGTGATCTTTAGCAATATGCATCCGGTTATCCTTCATTCTCCATGTTTTAGAAACTGGCCCTTCTTTGTATTAATTAAAATACAGCTTTCTAGATTATGGGTTTTTTGATAATCGGTTTAAAAACGACTTTGAATAAGTTGTAAATGCGTTTGGTGCAGCTTTACAAGCAGTGAAAAAAGTTGATAAATGATTACCATGATAAGCGTTAGATTAACTATTACCTTGATATTGCAAAGTATGATGCAGAAGAGTAAGCAATGAAGAGTTTTTATCTTTTTAAGGACGAGATAATGCAAACGAAGAAAAATATGGTAAGTTGGGACTACTACAAATCACCACACAAGTGATCCCACATTGAGGTCCTGTGAAGGTGCTAAAGTAAATATCACCTTAATCCGATCAAAAAAATATCACCTTAAATTCAAGGGGAAAAGGAGAAGCTTGAGAGTACCTTCTTAGAAAGGAAAATTGCAGCATCAACAGTACCCTCGGCATATATTGATCTGCCACAAACGTTATGCTGGAACTCGAAAGAGACACTGCACAAAAGTGAAATAGAAAGTCATTCAATGCCCCTCAGCTGAAAGGCAGGACTAAAAATGTGAGACAAAACAAAACCAAACACAGAGAAGGCAGGGGGGGGGGGGGAAGACAGAAAGGATACAAATAATAAATGGAGAAAATTACGTCTGATCAGGTGATGTAAGATGATACAAATGGAATGCATGACCAGAAAGATGTTCCTCGGGCACACCCACCATCTCCACTTGTTGCTTTGGGTCGCGGATTTGTCGTATCTGAGTGATTTTTTTCAGACAGGTCGAGGAATAGCCAATTAACATGGAGAACCAGTTTATCAAATAACTAATCGCCTTCCATGAAGGCAATAAGGTGAAACCGTCATGATTTGTGGCATTGACACAGAAATAGGCATGCACATGCACCCATAGTGCTTGTAAACACAGTTAAATAGCAGTTAATTTTGTACTTTCTCATTGTCAGACAACATTACTCAAGATGGTGCCAAATAGCAGTTAATTTTGTACTTTCTCATTGTCAGACAACATTACTCAAGATGGTGCCACAGCAACAGGCAACTAGCTATCAACACTGCAAGCAACAGAAAAACTAGTATTTTTCCATAGAGAGCCGGAATCAGTGCATTATAAATTCTTTTGGACGAAGATAATTATTCTCAGCCCATGTCAACTAATTTTATAAGTGATCTTGAATGAAATTCCTAAACTTATAAATCATAAACATGTTGAGAAATGTGCATCAATCATTGAAACCTCAAAAAATCCAACAAATCAAAATGGTACAGCCTCTGTGATGTATTCCACAGACACAAACTTCTGGTGAAACCATCTTGCAACCCAAGATAGAGCTGAATGATTAATTTCTGAATCCTGATGACTCATTAATAGAAAGGAAATTAAAATGTTTATAAAGGCAATCTAGCATCTTAGATTTTTCTTTTAAACCCTTACCATATGACGAAGGAGACAGATCATAAAAATTAAATAAATACAAAAACAATTACGTCATATCAAGGAAAATTATGCAATGACAATGAATGTAGAAGTTTGAAGAGAAAAAACTGACAAATATACAGTCACATAAAGAGACTACAATCAATATAATTTATGCATGTCGAACATAAAGAAAAATAATCATCATACTAAGAAAACTAACTATAAACCAAAATGAAAAATGAGAAAAACACAACAAAAAAATGAGAATAAATAAACTATGAACCACAGGAACTGATGAATGCTACTACAAACCATCCTGTTGTGCACGGACCTGTTCCAATCCAAAGGAGACTCCCAGCTTTTGAAAGCAGGCAATGACAGCCTTGGCAGTTCCAGATGTGTCCAATTTGCTTGCTTGATGGGACTCCATAACCTGAAAGATTTTAAAAATATATGAGATGACAGTCAAAACATCTGCATAATGAGTCAAACGAGACAGTACTATATGCAAATAAATAAAGTTCTCAAATATTCAAGGCCAAAAAAAGGGCAATGTGGTAAAAACATCAATAAATAGCATTATTCTTTATAATAATAGAAGTTTGAAGAACAAGCCTTCGTCGACATTCCCCAAATTAAAAAACATAAAACATAAGACCAAAAAACAAAGAAAAGAAAAATAGTTGGGTTATTGTTTTCAAACTACCCTTTATTAATTATGCAAATAGTGTCAACCTCGAGTCACATTTCCGTAAGTATGCACAAGGGTCAATTTTTATATGGGACAAAATGTTAGGCTAAGCTAGAAATATGGAGGGAAGCTTTGGAATCAAAACGGTTTCGAATAAGTAGAAACAAAACTAAATATATGGAATATTATTTTAGCAGTAATGTGAGTATAAATAGTGAATACTTTCGTTATCTAGATTCGATTATTAACAAAGATGGAGAGGTTGCAAATGATGCAACCTATAGAATCAAAGCAGGTTGGCTCAAGTGGAAGAATGCTTCCAGAGTTTTATGTAATCAACGAATACTTACAAGATTAAAAAGAAAATTTTATAGAACAGTTATTAGACTAATGACTTTATATGGGACAGAATATTGGGCTGATAAGAAATATCACATAAATAAGATGAGTGTTGCGGAGATGAGAATGTTAAGGTGGATGTGTAGTAAGACTAGAAAAGATAAAATTAAGAATAAAAAGATTCGTAAAATTGTAAGAGTTGCACCAATTGAAAACAAGTTGAGAGAAAATAGAATAAAATGAATTAGACACATACAACGTAGACCAGTTGATGCAGTAATTAAAAAAAGCAATAAAATCATTAATAATGAAAACACTAGGAGAAGGGGTATACCTAAATTGACATGAGATGCCATCATACCGTATTAAAAAAAAGATATGAACATATTAAAACTAACTGAAGATATGGCTTTTAATAGAGTAGAATGGCGTAAAAGAATTCATGTAGCCGACTCCAATTGATTGGAACAAATGCTTAATTTGGTTTGGTATGCACAAGGGTCAATTTTGTCGGGGGTGAAACCTAACTAAAAACGGGTTATTACAAAGTATCTCAACTCATAACCAAACAAAAGGCTTGGGGAAACTAAATTAAACTAAACTGAAGTAGCTCAGGCTGAGTTCAGATCGGTTCTGGTGTCGACCAAAAGTTAATGAAACTTTATCATTTACCAGACGCGAATCCAAACCATCATATCTAACTAAACAAAAATGTTTTCATTACTAGGACTCGGATATACCCAAATGCCATCGGTTTTAAAGGGCCCAATGCATTGTCATTATGAGAAGTTCTGACAGCATGGAGCTTCTATAGAAAAGCAAGAGGATGCACTCCTCTTTCATCTTTGTGGGATAGTAACTCCCAATATACAATAAGCTCAGTGAGTTGTTTTAACATTTGACCAAACCCCAAACCCAAAGCAAACAAAAGAAAACCTAGTTTCTACCTCACAACCTAGTATCTTTACTATTATTCTGTGTGTGTGAGTGTAGGGATGTAATAGTGTAGCTTAACTTTTTATTATAAATAAGAGTACTCGCCTATCTTTTTAGATACGGCTTTCCATTACGGTTAACATGGTATCAGAGCCACCATAACCATAACCTCCCTCCTCCAGCCACCAACCACCAACCACAGTCACTAGCCACAGCCACCGCCAGCCACGCCACTGCTAGCAACAGACCCAGAAACCTGCCACCTTCCTTGCGAAACCCTAACAACAACAGACCACTGAAACCCTAGCCACGAACCCCGCCGACCACTGAAACCCTAGCCACGAACCTCTACGACCCTTTTACAGCCACGCCGACCACCGAAACCCTAGCCACGAACCCCGCCAACCACTGAAACCCTAACCACGAACCCCGTCGACCACCGAAACCCTAGCCACGAAACTCTACGACCCTTCTACAGCCACGCCGACCACCGAAACCCTAGCCACGAACCCTGCCGACCACCGAAACCCAAGCCACGAACCTCGACGACCCTTAACAGCTCTCCGACAGCCTCCTCCAGCACCGGCGACCCTTCACAGCCCTCTGACAACCTCCCCCAGCACCAGCGACCCTATTTTTCCCTTTTTCCAGTGCCGACGACCTCTGTTCTTACTCTTTCCGGCGTCGACAGCCCCTGTTCTCTCACTTTCCAGCGTCGTTTGTTCTTGCTTAGCACTGATATCACCCTCTGCCGCTTTTCCGGCGACCTTTTTCTTTTCCAGCGACTTTTTCGGCGGCTGGTAACTTTTCCGGCGACCGACAACTTTTCCAGTGACTGTGTGATTCGCGGTTTGAGAGTCTTTCACCGACTGCTGGTTTGAGAGTCTAAGGGCTACTGCAGTATTTCTTATTTTATGAAGATGAGTTGATAGTGTGATTTCCGATCCGTATATGAATAATTAAAGATGTGGGTGCGTCATTTGGCTGGGTCTGATATTCTCTACTTATCTGAGTCTTCAGGA
The DNA here is from genome assembly GCA_034768845.1 of Heliamphora exappendiculata. Lineage (NCBI taxonomy): Eukaryota > Viridiplantae > Streptophyta > Magnoliopsida > Ericales > Sarraceniaceae > Heliamphora > Heliamphora exappendiculata. The sequence goes on from JAOTRH010080499.1 coordinate 16,822, forward strand.
GGATGAGCAGAGTAGTTAGTTGTGAATAGTCTCGTATTACCACTGCTGACCAGGGTGATCATACAGCCCTGGGTGTATCTCGTGGAGGAGGTCAAGGTAGAGGACGTGATGGCGGACGAGGCAGATGTAGAGGTAGACGTGACACCCGGTCTCGCTATTATTGTGGAGAGCAAGGACATTTACAGAGCTCGTGTTGGAAGCTACATGGACGCCCTTCTTCTTAGAGGAGGACTATAGATATGACTCATGAGGAATATGACCAGTTTATCCAAATGAGGATTGGGAACACAGTTGATGGTCCCTCAGCCACGGTTGTAGGTAATCCAGTTACATGTATGGCCACCCCCAGATCATGGGTGATAGATTCGGGTGCTTCTACCCATATGACCCACTCCACAGGTACTTTT
>JAOTRH010080510.1:0-17227 GCA_034768845.1 Heliamphora exappendiculata
AACACAGTTCCGTCAAAAGTTAACAGAAAGTTAACTTTTGAATCTAAGTGTTATAAAAATAAAAAAGTAAGTGGGTGTAGTAATATTTCAGAGAATAGATGGAATAACAGTGATATAACCTTTAAATACATATGGTGTAAGTGTAATATATCCTATTTTATAATGTCCATGCAAAGAAATGTCTCATTTTTTTTTATCTCTATGTATTTTTACTGCACAATCAAAATGGGGCATTTAATTAAGAAATGTCTCATTTATTAAACAAATGTCTCATTTATTCAATCTCCTTGTATTTTCATTGCACAATTAAATGAGACATTTGTTATAAAACGTTTTATTTGTTAAATAAATGTCTCATTTCTTCATTTGAAACAAATATCTAATTTATACACAAATGACACATTTTAGTTACACGTAGAAAATATTTTATTTTGCTTATTCTTTTTCTCTGTTAAGATGCACGCCAGTGAGATCTATATCTACGAAAATACTTTTGTGATCTACACTGGTAAAAGCGACATCAATGAAATCCACATCATTGAAATCGACGCCGACGAGCAAGGCGATGGTGGCGATCTAATGGTGATAATTGTGGTAGTGGTGGTGGTGGTGGTGACAGTAGTAATAGTGGTGGCGATGGCAGTGGTGGTAGTGGAGAGTGGTGATAGTGGTATTGGTTGTGGTAGAAAGTGAATTGTATATATTAGAAGTAATTTTGATATGAAAAATATTAAATAATACTTATTAAAATATAATTTTTAATTAAAATTTATTAAAATATAAGACATTTAAATGAGATTTAAGTATAAATCACCCAACGTCAAGTGACTAAGAAAATTAAGAGGGATTGAACATTTGCATCTTCAGGTGCGTGAGAGCTCCGCCAAACAATTAGCATGATAATAACACATAAATAATGAATCTCACTATATATCAATGACCAATAATGGAATTAACCCCCGTTTGGCAATTACAATTTTTTGACTTTTTAGTTAAAAATGTCAAAAAGTCAATTTGGTCTGTTTGGTCAAAAAATAATTAAAAAGCTAAAAAATTAAATAAAAATACTAATTCTTATAATATTCTATTTAAGTTCTACTATTTTTCAATTACAATAATACCATTTATTCGTAATTTATTTAATATTATATATAATTTTTATTTTTAAACATATAAAAAAGTAAAATTATTTAATTTGAAAAACATAACAAATAAAATCTAATTTTTTACTCAAATAACCAATTTTAAAAAAATTAGTTTAAAAATTATTTTATTAAATAACTTATTTTAAATTTAATTTAATTTTTGAACTACAAATAAAAAAAAGTAAAAAAGGAAATTAACTTCTAATCTTGTTGACGACTGGGATTTAAGACATCACGCTCGTAAGGGCCATCATTGACTTCAGAATATTAAGATAATGTGCTTAATTAATGTAACATGAGTTATATATTTATATTTTAATTAAATAATTAAACATTAAAAAAATAATTATTTTAATACGATTTTATATTTAAAAATTATATTTCGTACATATAATTAATCACACTTGAGTATATGATGTGACGTGCACGACCCACATAGAATGAGACTGGCGGATATTTTCTTTTTCCGTTGCATACTGACCATGTGAATGCTTGGAGACAGGTGTGGTTCCACTAAGGTCTAGTTTGGCAAATTAATTTTAAATTAAAATTTTTATTTAAAGTTGTTTTAAGAGTAAAATATTTATTTAGTAAATTGTACGAATGACCTTAAGTTAAAGTGTAATAAGTCAAATAACTTAATTTAAAATAATTTTAAAATAAATAATAAAAAATTTAGTTTAAAATTATTATAATTTTTAAAATTTTTTTAAATAGATTTTTACGAATAGGTTTTAAAAGCGAATGTGAACAATAAAAATTGTGATATTTTTTTTAAAATATATAAAAAATTTGTATGTACAAATAAAAAAGTTAAATGGCTAAAAACTCTTAAATTGCCAAATAAAATTTTTTAATTTTTTAAAATTTAGACAAAAATAAAATAAAATATTTTATTTAAAGCCGATTGCGGAAGGAGACCTAAGTTAGAGGTTAAACGTGGAGTCCCATCACACTAGGGAAGCCGTTGGACTTTTATGTAATACTACTAAACATAACAAGTAGGTGGTAGTTGTGATAGTGCTTGTTGGCTTACTTGATTTGTTTTATTTTTTAAAATAATTTTTTAATTTTTTAAATAAAATATTATATTTTAAAAATATAAAAATTTGACCAAAATAAAGAAAAATTCATAAAAGACAAAAATAAGTTGAAAATAAGTTAATAAACTAAATTTTATTAACTTATTTTGGTTTATTTTTATCTTTTATTATTTTTTATTTTTTTTATTAAATTTTTTTTATTTATTCATCTCATCTAAACGATATGAAAAGGTAAAAAAATTTAATCAAAATATAAAAATAATTAAAAAAAAACAAAAAAAGAGTAAAATTTATAAAATTTAGCCCACATAAGGTCAAAGTAATATTAATAATTTAATAATTAATTAATTAATAGGTTAATTTTAAATTATTTAATTAAAAATATAATTTTGTTAATTTATTAATTTATAAAAGTAAAAAATTAAAGTTAAACCTAAATCGATAGAATTACTAATAAATCGAATCAAATTATTACAATAAAATTAGTTTTACTCGGTCAACATTAATGGATTTGACCTTTTTATTGTTGAGATGATTAATTACTAAAAAATATTGAATTAAATCATAAATTGTACACAAATATGCAGCTTACCAAATGCTTAAGAATTAAACTTTCCAAAATTAATAATAACTCAAAATTATAATAATTAAACAAAACCACAAATAAAGTTAAACATTCTAAAATTTTTAAGTCCTAGATGTTCAAAGCATTGTATGCATCTATATAAATCGTTCCATTTTTAGTTTATTTTGAATTAATATTTATTGAACTGCTTTCTTATTGAAAATCAGTCCCTTTCATTTCCTTTTTCTTAAACTATGTAAACCGATTGAAAATCGATCAAAATTAGTCGTTTGATTCAATTTAATTAGTTTATTTGGTCAATGCAATTTTTGTTACATTCATAATTTCAAAGTGTTCGGATCAACATACGTGCATCTCAACTATTCTTCAAAAGATTAATTCTACCATTTACTAACAAGAGCTAGCCCAAAAAGTTGAGAACACTTACAAGATTTTGAGCAAGAGACATTGAGGGAAGCAAAGCCCAAAATTTCAAATCATGACTACCAAACTAACATAATTTGATTGGATGCCATACTAAAATGATGGTAAAATCCAAATTTAAAAAGAAGTTTTTTTTTATGGATAATTTTAAAAAGGAAGTTCGCAAAAAGGAAATAACTTCTTTAAAAGAGTTGGGATTTCTCTCAAAAGTTATTTTATAATAAGATTAGAGTTCTAGTCAAAAAGTAAAAGAAAATATCAATCTATAAATAGAACTATAAATTTAACGGACTCTTCGCTTGTAGTATATGATGGTGGGATTTGAGAACAAATTCTGTAGCATCTATATATCTAACTTTTGATTAAATCTAGTATATAAAGAAATATATGAACTATTACTAATAATTTAAATTTAAATATTTTGATATGTATTTTTAAACCCTTTATTTAAGTTATTTGTTCAATAATCCACGTAGGTCACTACAAATGGTATTAAAAGCCAACCTTGGTCTATCAAGTGCTATGTGGCGGTATATGGAGTAAAGGCTTTGAAGAGAGTTAGAGATCACGAGATTATATACTTTGTACACACTAATGAGTACTCTGCTTATGAGCTGCTATCTGTATACCAACTAGGAGAATAATATTGGTTATGCAACGAGTGCGTTACGTATTTGAGTGGGGACATCATGATACCATTTCACATTGTTAGTAAAAAATATGATTTCTATTTTTGTTGACAAAAAATATTGTTATGTTTCAATCAATCACATTCACGAAAAGCATAAACAATAAGAAATAAACTCGATACACGGATTTTTACATAAAAAATCCAAGAGTAAAAAATCACGAGGCATGCTAAGTCCAAAAATCAAGCAATATAACTTCAACAATTATAATAGAACATACAGACACTAGTGGAATCCTCAACGTAGCAGTCCTAAGCTTGTATACTGAATCCACGTGCATCGTTCTCCACTTGATTCTAACTATAATGAATCCTCGAAATAGTTTTTTCGGCAAAATTCTCCGGCAGAACTTAGAATGCCGTCTAAAATATAACTCAAACAATCTTCAAATGTTGGAGCACGAAAAACACCATTGATCTGATTTAGGAACTTTGTATCTAAGTGTCAAAAGTCTTTTTTGTGGCTGCCTAATGATCATTTTATAGGTTGCCAAAAATTAGGCCGGAAGAGTTTCAAACCTAATGAAACTGCTTAAGGACTTTGTTGAGCGCTCGAGCGGTCATGTAGTAGAATGCCTCTCAATCAAACCTAGCTTTGATTACTTATACTCTTGACTTGTTCAGTTGTACATTGAACTCTAATTTAGATTAGGACTCTTTTTCATATTAGACTTAGATAGACACAACTTTGAGATTCTATCTAAGGCAACCTTATCCTAACAAGACTCTTAAATCAACTCAAACTCTTATTAAACTAATCCTAATCACTTAGGAGTTATAAATAAATAAAAACACCTTGAATGTCATAAAATAAATTTTAAAAAATTAATTATAAAATCAATTTTTTTTACAATATCTCCCTTGATAATTCTAGATGAACACAACACCTATCTACACAATGCACAACCTTCCGAAAGAGTTCTTCAACAAACTCCTTTTTCCAATCCTTTAAAGAAAAACAAAACAAACATGCAAACCAAAACTACAAGATTAAACAGAAGTATAAAACCAAATTATGCCACATGTTGACAAATGCAGAATCAGGTAAATCAGGTAAGTCATTTATGTTACGTGTTTTTTGTTGAGCCAAAAAATGTGAAAGAGGTTTTGACTGACGATTGTTAGGTTAATGCTATGCAGGATGAACTCGAACAATTCGTTAGGAATTCTGTTTGGGAGTTAGTGCCTAGACGTAATAATGCCAATGTGATCCGTACAAAATGAATTTTTAAAAGTAAATCTGATGAACAGGGCACGATTGTAAAAAACAAGGCTAAGTTGGTGGCACAAGGCTACACCCAAGTAGAAGAAATAGACTTTGACGAGACCTTTTCACCTGTAGCTAGATTAAGAGTCTATTCGTATTCTACTTGCTATGACCTAGTTGTTGAATTTCAAATTGTACCAAATAGATGTAAAATTGCCTTCTTTAATGGGAAATTGAATGAAATAGCCTATGTTGAACAACTTAAAAGCTTTGAGGATTTACATCATCCTAATCATGTATACAAGCTCAAAAGAGTTTTACACGGGCTGAAAAAGGCCCCCTAAGCATGGTATGAAAGACTAACCACCTCCCTAATTAACAATGATTTCATTAGAGGAAGTGTGGACAAGACCCCATTCATTAAAAAGGACAAAAGAAATATACTTGTTGCATAAATTTATGTTGATGATATTATATTTAGATCTACATGTGAATCTCTTGCCCTTTCTTTTCAAAATGAGTATGGTAGAAATTTAAAATGAGTATAGTAGGTGAACTAAATTATTTTTTAGGCTTACAAATCAAATAGTTTGACAATAAAATTTTTATCTCACAGTCAAAATATGCAAAAATCCTAATTAAATGGTTCAAGTTGGAATCTACTAAACTAGTTCAAACCCCTATGAGTACATATGTGAAATTGTTAAAAGATGAAAATAGGTCAAAGTGTTAACCAAACCATGTTTCGGAGTATGATTGGGAGTTTACTGTATATTATAGACAGTAGACCTGATATTGTTTTTAGTATTAGTATTTGTGCACGATATTAGTCAAATCCAAATGAATCACATTTAACTGCTGTTAAAACAATTATCCGATATGTGAATTCCACTCTTAAGTTTGACATTTGGTTTTCAAAAGATGCTAACTCTATTATTGTAGGTTTTTTTAACGCTGATTGGGTTGGATGTGCAAATGACAAAAAAAAGCGCCACAAGAGGTTTCTTTTATGTCGGTAACAATTTGATGTCTTGACATAGTAAGAAACAAAATGTCATATCTTTGTCAACAGTTGAAGCTGAATATATTATTGCTGATAGTTGTTATACTCAATTATTATGGATGAAACAAATACTGTCTGATTATGGTCTTAATTATGAGTCTGTTATTATCTATTGTGATAATAGTAGTACTATAAGCATCTCTAAAAATCATGTTCAACACTCTAGGATTAAGCATATAGACATAAGACATTATTTTATTCACCAGCTAGTTGAGGATATATAACATTATTACACTTGAGTTCATTGACACTGAGAGGCAACAGACTGATTTTTTTGACAAAACCTCTAAAGCACTCTGATTTGAGTTTCGTAGGAAGTCACTTAGAATTAGCATTTTGAACTAGTTTTTTTATTTTTTGAAAAAAAAAAATTGGGTTTTTTTTCTTTTCTTCTTTATTTGTTGACCTCTAAGACTGTACTCTTGATTAAGTCATGTGACTCAATTCTATGTAAAGCATTTTAAAATATTGGTTTAAGGATTGTGTTAAGAAGAAATTATAGAGTAAGTTTTTTGTGAGCCTATAAGATAAATTCTCAAATAAATGTTCACTATATGTGGAGTTAAATATGTATGTGACACAGACTTGAACTTTATTGAGAAATACCTTTTTGATTGACCATTAAAGTAAAATCTCATTGTTAATGTTGATGTCTACATCTACCTCATCTGATTATCTATCTACTGCTTCTTCCTCATTGGGAACTATTTATGTATAAAATGTTTACAGAAATAACTACCTATATGAACTTTACTTTTTTATTTGTTATAGTGTGAAAACTACTGCTTATGCTATCATTTGACATGCTTGTGAAAATCTACCTATACGAATCTTGTCTTCTCATTCATTTAGTGTGAAAGCCGCCATTTTTGCTATTGTACAACTATGCTTAAAGAAATGATTACATATGCAAATCTTGTCATTTCGTTCGTACTAGTGTGGTAGCCGCTGAATAAAGCGTAAATATTTTTTTTCTACCTATAGAATTTTTTTTTTAGGGGGAGTTTTCATACTTCTTCAACAGACATAAATTAAGCCCTTTCTCAATTTGACTTCAAATTGTGATGTTTCTTGACAATATTCAAGTGTGTATAATGCCTATTGATCACACATATGGCCTTAACATTGTTTTTGTGGACAAGTCTCGTATGGATCTACAATTAAGTCCACTAGAATTTCAACTTGACAGATCTTTGAACTCTCTATCCACTTGTTTCATACTGGCTTGACTTTATCTTACTGAATATACGAGTAACGATTCTTGGGTCTACTTTATCTTTTAACTAGTTTTTTTTTTGCTATGTTCGTTTTTTTTTTCTAAAATATTTTGTTTTAATGCATGTTTCAATCGCTTTTTTGAAAATCTCTATGATACTCAATTTGGTTTGTCACTGGCAGTAATTCGCTCAAGTGGCCACTTTGTGCGCTCGAGCGGCCATTCGTGTAACATGCCTCTAGATGTTCCTCACTCAGGCGGCCCTTTGTGCGCTTGAGCAGCCTTCTACTCTTAACCCACTAGCTCTCATTCGCTTAAGCGGTCTTATTCGTGCTCGAGTGATCTTTTCTTCTCAAGCTACTGGATCTTGGCCGCTCAAGCAGAGCCTATTGCACTCGAGAAGACAGTCACGACCCAGCCTCTTAAAAAACAGAGCACCGCAGTTGTTGTTCTCAAAACCCTTCACTGTCCTCTCAAACTTTCTCGGCGTCTCACACTTCTAGCTCTGTTTTGATTGTTTCGATTCGTCGATTAGGTTTTTGATTTGGGATTTTTGCATTAATCTAGGGTGTGTTTGCTTCGGTTCCTTGCTTTATTCATAAGGCATGTCTTCTTGTGCGTCATCTACCATGGATTCCTTTAACTATAAGTTTTTTTTTTCTCTTGTGGATCCAAAATCGCACCTAGAATTTGTTTGTGTATGATTACCCCCGAACCCAATCCAGGGTTTCGATTATTTGAATCTTGCATGAGTTCATTGTTTTGAGTATGCAACGAGTTCGATTTAGTCACCCATCTGTCATCTTTCACTTGTTTTTTAGTTCAAAAGAACCGAGGGTTTGCTCTATTTACTTCATGGTTTGTGTATTGTTTAGTTTCTGTTGGTTACGTGTTAAGCCAAATTCAATAAATTTTGAGATTTGGGACCATTAGAGATTCTCTAGGGTTTTTAAGCTTGGTTTTTTATGCATTGCATCACCTACACTTTGGTTTGAACCCTTGTTCACTTGTTAATTTTTGTGAACTCATTGCATTGATACCAATTAAAAAATATGATTTTCGTTTTCATTGACAAAATATAATATTTTTGTGTTTCAATCAATCACATCCACGACAAACATAAGCAATATGAAGTAAACTTGACACAAATTTTTATGTGAAAAAATCTAAGACAAGTAAAAAAACTACAGAAGCTACCAAGTCTAGGAATCAAACACTATAATTTTGAATAGTTACAATGCAACTTACAGATACCAGTTGAATCCTCAATCTAGTAGTCTTAAACTTGTATGCCGAATTCACGTACACCGTTCTCCACTTGATTCCAGCTATAACGAATCCTCAAAACAGTTTCTCCAGCAGAATCCTTCATCGAAACTTAGAACATCGTCTAAAATTTAACTCGAACAATCTTCGAATGTTGGAGCACAAAAAACACATTCGATCTGATTTATGAACTCTGTATCTTCAAGTGTCAAAAGTCTTTTTCGTGACTTTCTAATGATCTTTTTATCGGCGGCCAAAAATCAGGCCGGAAGAGTTCAAACCTAATGAAACTGCCTAAGGACCTTATTATCATGTGATAGAATACCTCTATGTCGAACCCAGCTTTAATTGCTTGTACTCTTAACTTCTACGGTTGTACATTGAACTCTAACTTGAATTAAGACTCTTTTTCATATCAGACTTAGATAGAGACAAACTTGAATTCTATTTAAGACAACCTTACCCTGACAAGACTTTTAAATCATTAATTACAAAATCAAATTCTTTACAGTTAGGAAATAAAAAATAGAAAAATTTAAACATCAGTTCTTTTTTTAAACCTCATAAAAGATTTAATCCCACAATTTTTCTTTTAAAAGATTTAGTCCTATCAAATTCAGAATAATTATATTATATCTAATTTGTTACTATTTAATAGTTATTTTTTTTCCGTTTTGGACAAGTGAAAAAATTTAAGTGATATATTTATCAAGTCATCAAAATTGTTAAAAATAAAAAGTGATACATTTTTATTTAACTAATATTTCAGTTTTATGAACTGATAAATGTATTACTTATCGCATGAGACTAAAACTATAAAAAAAAATTTCACGAAACTAAAACTCTATAATCAGTTGATAATATGATTTATATTAAATTTACTCTAAAAAAATATGTTTAGAATATAATTAAATAAGTGAACTACTAATAATAATTTGGGCATAAACTTTTGAATCGTGTTGTTAAGTTCTTTAGAAGTTTAAACCCCAATTTCAGGAGGTGTGTGACTTATTTTAAATTGAATCTTTTCATCTTGCCCTCTTTTGCAAATGAACATACAAAGCCACTGGTATTATAAGCAGCTGTTCATTTTATTTATATTTTAATTAATTCTTTTTATAATTTTTTCTTTTTTTATGTGGAACTTTACAGTTTCTTTTTACCATAATTTTTCACTTTCACTTCTCTTGACGTGTGAAATTATTAAAAAAAAATGAAACAATTTCAAAATAATCCACTAAATATTTTTTTTAAATCCCATGAAAAGGCTGGGATTATTATTATTATTATTATTATTATTATTATTATTATTGTTGTTGTTGTTATTATTATTATTATTAACGAGTAAGGTCCATTCTCATAAAAATTTTAGTGCGCAAGATCTTTTTGGAACAAAAATATTTTAGAAGAGATAAATTTATCTGTGCCTTTTCAAAACATGTATAAAGAATACAGATAAATTTATCTGTCATTTATTGAAAGCACGTGTAAAGAATATAGATAAATTTATCAGTTTTATTAAAAGCACGTATAAAAAATATAGATAAATTTATCTGTTCTTTTTCAAAATATGTATAAATAACACAAATAAATTTATCTATTTTCATTATCTATGCTGATATGCAAATAAATAAATTTATCTATTAGGCATAAATAACTAAACAGATAAATTTACCTATTTGCATTATCTGTATTGATATATAAACAGATAAATTTATCTGTTTGCATATTAAACAGATGAATATCAAATTAACAAATAAATATATCTGTTTGTTAAACAAAACAGATAAATTTATCTATTTGCAGGGTATTTTTGGAAGAAATTACGCAATTAAATCTTGCGCGTTAAAATTTTTGTTAATGAATCTTACGCGTTAAAACTTATTTTTTTAGACCATTGATTAAAATCCCTTTTTAACAGAAAATTATCTCTATTTAATTATATCGATTATGAATTCTATTTAGTAGTAAAAGTAGTTAACTTAAATTCTATAAGTAACGTAATGTAAATTGTTCTTTAAAAATCTTCAAGAAGCAGTACTCATCATTTGCCAAGTTACCGTTGGTGAGTAACCACTTTTCTTTGTTATATCTTTGTTCCTATTATCATAAAAATTAAGAAAATCTCTATTTATTATTCATTATTTTTTAGTTTTTATCTTTATTTCTTTTTTTGTTCAACTATTTTTATATTCAATTACGCCTCAAAATATGACATCGAACCTCAACATGATCAGTTGCTATAATTTTCTATCGATATTGATGAAAGAATTTGTATTTGATTAACAACTTCATCTAAAATAATTTACCACAAAGTGATTGAAAGCTCTCTGATGGTATATTAGAGAGAGAACTTTAAGTTGTTGATTGAAAAAAATATATATCTTCATATTTTAATTGGTTAAGATTTAGAACTGTATAGTATGGTCCCTCCCTCTAACGCTATGATTACATAACTTTGATACATAAAATCACATATAAAGTGATGTCTACGGTTCAAATTCAAAGAAAATATTATATTAATAATAATTTTTTCCGAACACGTCATTTTGTGGATCATTTCGTGCATAAAGATTACAAGCCCGTAGTATTATTGTTTGACCAATAAAAACTATTTGGGTGAATTACATTATTGGTCCATGTAATTTGACTCGAGTTTTAATTTGGTTCCTATAACTTCAATTGACTCGATCTTAAACTTGAATTTAAGATTTTGTGTCAATTTGACCAATCGATAACAGACTGTTAAGGTTTTTAACAGAAATATTGATTGGGCTCCTCAAATCCAATTTAGAGGGTAAATTGGTATGTACATTTTTTACCCTTTAAATTTCTATCTTCACTCATTACATGCTTCATGCAACTAGCCTGTAGATTATAAACATAATTTGTACTACAAATGTAAAGTGAAACTCAAAAAGTGCATTTTGAAGCGCCCCCACAAGTGTAGTAAAAGAGAACAAAGAAAAGCACCCTAGGATTTCAATGCTGTCGGTGGATACCTGTATCTTTACTAGCTTGGACTAGGAGATCTCTCTCTCTCTCTCTCTCAAACGTGTTGGTGATGCATGTTTAAGTGGCAATGGATTTCGATATGGTGGGGTTAAGGCTGAGGAATGTGTTGTGTTTTATGTCTCAAATTTATCGCATTCTAATCTAGAAAGTTGTCCAAACAGTATAGAATACTGAAGAAGGTAAAAATCTGTCATCAGAAGCACTACGGACTACAGAGAAACTAAGGCCTGTAAAAAATCAATCAAGCGGTCATGGGACCGCTCAAGTGGTCTTTTCAAGATCGTAGTTGTTGTTGGCAGCAAAGGCTACGGTTGTTATGTTTTTTGGACCTAGTTTTGTATCATATATATAGGGATAGTGACAGAAACCCTAGGTAGAAGTGAGAAGCATCAAATACGCTATAGAGACTCAGATCTGGAGGCCAAAAAGAGTGTAGAGAGATGGAGATAGACTCAATTTGAGGCCATATATATTGTGAGATTGAGAGTGAGATTTGAAATTCTTATTTGTGTGTAGTGAATTGATTTCTCCTCATCCGTAGTCATAGGCAGTCAGTCGAACCACATATATTTTTTATTCTTGTGGTTGTTCTTATTTTTTATTTTGCATTGTATGGATTGAAGCTTATGTGGATATCTGCGGCCCAACCAGTTCTTTTGGGGATTCAAGTGAGAAAATTTCAACAAGTTGTGTCAGAGCTTCTAGTTAAATGCCTAATCACTCGATTGCAATAGAGATGTACGAACAAAGGGTATGAAGTTGAGAAGTTTACTGATAAGAATAACTTATTCGTATGGCAGAGGCATATGAAAGATCTGTTGATTCAATAAGGGGTCTCTAAGGCATTACTCGGCAAGGCAAAGAATTCAAAGAAGATGATCGACAACGATTGGGAGGAACGTAATGCCAGGGTTGCAAGTTGGATTCGGTTGAATCTTAGAGATGAGATTATTCACAACATGATTGATGTGGAGACGGCACATGATATCTGACAGAAGTTGAAAGGTCTCTACATAAAGAACCTGGCTAATAAGTTGTATTAAAAAAATAATTGTATGGACTGTAGATGGGAGAAGGAACAAATCTATTAGAACATCTCAACATGTATAATATGTTCATCACACAATTATTTAGGTTTAAAGTAAAGGTTGATGATGAGGATAAGGCGATACTCTTTTTGTCATCGCTTCTGACATCCTATGATCATCTGGTGACAACGCTAATGTACGAAAATGAAACTCTAGAATTGGGTGAAGTGACTGGTGTTTTTTTGTCACATGAGAAGATGAAGAGGGATGGCAAATCAAATGCAGAAGACGTGTTTGTGGCTAAGTTCAAGTCAAGCAGAGGAAGGAATAAGTTAAGTGAGCAGAGTTCCAACATAAGAAGATCTCAGTACAAGACATGTGCAAAGAAGGATGTGGAGTACTTCTACTACCACAAAACTGTTAATTACAAGAACCAGTGTCAAGAACTAAAGAAGCACCTAAATGAGATGAAGAAAGAAAAACGTCTTTAAAGTTTGTCAGATTTGTCGATGAGTCATCAGACAATGAGGTAGATGAAGAGTTACTTTAAGTTTTTTAAAATTTTAATTTTTTGTCAAAGTCACAACTGCTCAATTCGAGATGCTCATACCATACATGTCCAACAGAAGAATGGTTTAACACGTATAAACCTTGCAATGGTGATATGGTTTTAATGGGGACTGACACAACTTATCAAACCATTAGAATAGGTACAGTGAAGATTAAAATGTTTGATGGAGTTATGAATATTTAGGAAAATGTCAGACATGCTCCAGAATTAAAGAAAAATTTAATTTCTTTAGCAACATTGAATTTTTTGGGTTACGGGTATATAGTAAATGGTGGAGCAATGAAGATTAGCAGAGTTTCTATTGTTATCATGAAAATGAAAAAATTAGAAAATCTCTACAAATTAGTAGGGGACATGCTGATAAGTGTAATTACCACGATTACACAGGTAGAGTCCAACAGGGATGGGACAAAACCTAGGTATACACAGCTTTGTTAGACAGACAAGCATTGTATGTTAGAGCTTTAGAAGAAGAGAGCAGCAGTGAATGTGGAGCTCGGACATAGTGGTTCACCCTAAAAATCTAGCAATGGTTGTTCGAATCAGTAGTAGCAGAAATAATGCAATAGAGATCCTTCGTCTTATAGGAAAGCTATAGGCAGCTCATGCAGAGATAAGTGGCAAGAAGCAGTGTTAGAGAAGCTTGAGTCACCACAAAAGACTGAGACTTAGGAGTTAGAAAAATTGTTCAAGAACGAAAAGGTTGTTGATTGCAATAGGGTCAAGTTCAAACGTGGCTTGGGTTTGGTTCAAGTTTATTCAGTTTAATGATCAGATAGGGTAAAGCACACATACGCGCGAAAGGGGTGCAGGCCAAGACAACTAACAGTTTTTCAAGATGGTTGAAATTATTCAAGTCAAGGTGAAGATTGTTAAATTTTTTATCTTGAATTTCTGACATTCTAGTTTAAAAACGTATTTGGACAGTATAGAATGCTGAAGGATGTGAAAGACTATCACTAAAACCTCTGTAGACTGTAGGGAAACCGAGGCCTGTAAAGGACTGCTCGAGCGGTCTGTTCGGGATTATAGTTTTTGTTAGCGGCTAGAGCTGCAACTGTTATGTTTTTTTGACCTAGTTTTGTGTCATATTTATATGGGTTATGACAAAAACCCTATGTAGAAGTGAAATGCGTCAAATATACTATAGAGGCTCATATTTAGAGGTTAGAAAAAGTGTAGAGAGATTGAGAGATACTCAGTTTGAAATCACAGATATTGTGAGATTGAGAGTGAAATTTGTAATCCTTACTTGCGTTAGTGGATTGATTTCTCCTCGCCCATGGACAGATAGTTAGCCGAAGCACGTAAATTTTTTATTCTTGCGATTGTTCTTGTTCACTATTTTTCTTTGTGTGGATTAAAGTCTACATGGGTATCTGCTGCCCAACTAGTTCTTTTAGAGATTCGAGTGATCAATTCCCAACAGAATAGCGCCAACAACAATAGTGTTGAGGCTGAAGGATCGTTGGTGATGGTCTAAATGGACAGGGCTGCTGTTTTATGGTAGGAGTGGCTTGAATAGTGGTGACGGTAGTGAGAATCGGTGGTGGGGTGAGTTTCGATGGTGATGATAATGTATTGGTGGTAGGAGCCATTTGGTGGCAACAACAAGAGGTGCTGGTGTTGTGGATGGGTTTCAGCGGTAGCAGCATTGTGTATTAGTGATGCAAGTGATTTTTGTTGGTGACGACAGTAGGTATTGATGGTGGTGTTGGTTTTAGTGGAGGAAGTTACTTAGATAGTGGCGGCGGTAGTGGGTTTCGTGGTGGAATTAGGTTTCAGTGGTCGGTAGCATGGTTTTGAATCTCGGCTGGTTCGTAGCAAACTGGGCGATACGTAATGGAAATTTAATGGACCGATTCGGATACTCACCGATAAATCGATGAGAATGGATTTCGCACAAGAATCGGCCGATTCGCAATACGAATCGGTTTGTAACGGCGATTCATACGCATATCAGACCAATTCGGATAAAAAAGGACCAGTTCGATATATATACCTCAAGCCTTTCGCATCTTTCTTCAGACATGATTTAGTATTCATCAAACTTTTGCTCCAAACCCAGATCTGGTTGCTTGAACGTCTAAGCTTCATTTTTGTTGCGTTTTGGATCTTGATCGAGCTTCATTTGTGCTTTGTTTCGAATCTTGACCGAGCTTCATCCAAATTTGATCCGTTCATTTTCATCCCATGTCTGACAACAGTGACGAGCTTCATCCCTGTTCGACGGCATCAATTCTTGGACTTGATTGTTGTTGTGATTGCGAATCTGGTCATTTTGTGTTTGTGCCTAGATCTGCAACGGTGGAACCCCGATCTAGTGGATTCGACTTTCATCCCCAGTTCAACGAGCTTCATCCCGTGTTCAATGGTACTAATTGTTGCAGATCTGTCATCGTGGTCGCAATTGGAGGCATTGCACTTCGGCGCCGGTTGGAGTCGCGACGATGCTATGTTTCTTGCTCCTCTATTTCTTTTCATTTGTAAGTAAGTTCTGGTGACACAGAACTTGGAAATTCTGCTTCACATGGAAAGGAAAATTTGTTTTTAATTTATAAATATTTATTTAATTATTTTTAATTTGCTAAATGTTGTATTTAATTAATATTAATGCTGCATTTTTTGTATGTTGTGTTTGATTATGTGTTTTTTATTTTATTTTAAATTGAATTAAATTTAATAATTTGGTTCACAAATCATATTTATCAATTAATAAAAAAGTATTAATTAATTTAGTAGTGATTAAGTCACTTTCTTATATTTTTTAATCTAAGTCAATTAATTAAAAAAATGTTTTTAATCTAGTCATTTAGGAAATTTCATTAGAAACTAGTTATTATATACCTAAAAAAATATTTGTTATAATAATGATATTTTAGTAATGTTCTTAGGAGATTTTTATGTAATTGAACTATAATTTTAACATGTTTAGAAAAATATTTGTTAAGTTACTAATATTTAATTTTAATTTTGAAAGATAATTATATTTTATCTTAATTTAATATTCTTATAAAAATAAAATGAGATGTAAAAGATCATCTTTTATACCAAAGTAGATTAATTGAATTTAAAATAAAATTTAATATTTCAATTATAAAAAAGATGATATTATATGTAAAAGACCACTATTACTGGATAATTTTTAAAAATAATTGAATTTATATGCACTAAAAAATAACTAAACTTGCACTAAAAATATAAAAGTATAACTGAATAATTTTTAAAAATAATTCAATTTTTTTAATTAATAAATTATTTTCTCTTGTTATGAATAATTATGCATTAAATGGTGTTTAATTGTTTTGGTATATTTATCAGTTAAAAGCGCTCTACTAATGGCAAATAGTGGTGAATTTGGCGGTAGACGTGGGGGGAAGAGGTGTTAGTTTTTGTATACCGAGTGAAGATATTGGGTAAAAATTTGGTACTCCTATTAACAATACTCGCCATAAAGTGAGATGTACTTTTTGTGGCAAAGAGACGAATAGTGGTATTACCAGATTGAAGCAACATTTAGCACATTTAAAAGGACAAGTGGCAGCATGCTCTAGTGTTAGTGGTGAAGTACGAACATTGATGATGCAACATTTGTAAGGTTTCAAAGACAAAAAAACTTAAGAAAAAAAAAACAAATGGAAGAAATAATTGAACAAATTAGAGCCAGTCAACATGATGATGAAGATGAGCATGAGAGATTTCATGTGGATAGTGATGATTCCGAACCAAAATTGACCATGCACGACGAGAAAGTTTGAGAATCTAAAGAGAACATGAAGATAGTCAAAGATATAAGAACGCGATGGGAGATCGTTATCATATAGGAGGAAGTAGTAGGCCAAGTGGGAATAGAGCTGGTGGTAGTAAGACTGTTGATACTGATTTTGGATCTCCTCCTTGATTTACTCGACGTTGTAGTAGTGTTCGTGAGAGTAATATTGGTATGAGCAGGAAATGGGTTGATTCAAACTTACCT
>JAOTRH010080521.1:0-17224 GCA_034768845.1 Heliamphora exappendiculata
ACAAATGAGAAGAAAATAATGAGGCTTGACAGGTCAAAACCCCTTTTAAAGTCTCTATTGAATTTTAGCCCCCGATGAACATTCTGTCACATATTTTTATATTGTCCAAACACCTATTTTTAGTGACCTATTCCAAAAGTTGTCTACATGAACATTGTATCTAACATATTGAAGTATTTTTTACCCAAATATCAGACCTTAAAGCCACGGGATGATACCCCAAAACCATTTCAAACCCTCCGTCCAAAATCGGCTTTGTTGAGTTTTAGCGGCTGACAGAACCTATTTTCAAAAATGGCAAAAAACGGCTAACTTGTTTCAAACAACTACCCTTAGATCTAAACATGAAACTTGTAGGGAACATGCTAAACTAGAACATACTAAAACATGGGCTTATTTGAACTTGAAATGATACCCCAAAATCGAGAGCAACATAAGCATGTTTTTGGTAAAATCTTGAAGTAAGTGCTGAACAGTTTTTGCTTAGGATAAAATGTTCACTCATTTTTCTTAGGATTTGGCCTTGGTGTGAAACATGAGAATTGTAGAAAATATTTTTATTTAAATGGTGTTTAAAAATCATAACTAAATTTCAAGTCTCGATACCCCAAAACTTTGTCGCCCCTTTTAATTTAATACTTGGTTTTAGCCTTAAAAGTTGCTAAGTGTGATTCGAGCACCCTTTGCTATGAGACTCGAGTTTTTGTATAATGATCAATTTGAATTAGTTAATTAGTGTTTCTGAGTGGGCGGGTCGATAAGGACTGGCAGGCTACTGGAGTTGGCAGGCTACTGCACAGGAACGTGCAGCCCTAAGGGGGGTGGATTGTGATATCCTGGTATCCCACGTTGGAAAGGGAGAGGGAGTTCTGGAACTATAAAAGAAAAACCTTGGACCCTTACATTCAACGCGGCCTTTTCCCAGGTGGTATAAATCTTAGCAGAACTCAGCAGTTAAGCGTACTTAAGCAGGGGTAATGCAAGGATGGGTGATTCCCTGGGAAGAAAAAAACCGTGAGGGTTTTGTTCTAAGCGGACAGTATCGTTGTCATGTGAAGGGTCAGGGTGTTACAAAAATCTTGCAGCAGTTTCTACAATTTTTATAAAATATTAAATTATGGCTCACACCAGTAAAGAACTGTAACTGTACTTTAAACTATAATCTCAATACCATATTGCATTGAGCTCCTATTATTAAATACTTAACATATCTCCATATGTTAAGATTCTCGATACTCACTAGTTAAATTTAATTACTGACAGTTTAATTTAATCGGCATCTTTAAATTCTTTAAACCTCTTTGCTGAACGTATTTGACCACCGGATAATCAAATCTACCTGTAGAATTTGACCATGTCAAAACTTATAAGCTTCTTTAAGGGGTATCGCCAATCCTGAACTATCGAGATGTGGATTTCGTCAATAATTAATATTTACCATATAATTAATACCACTATCTAACTCACCGAGATTATAAACCCATATAAGATCGCACCCTCTAATAAATCAAAATAACGAATATTAAATATGCGCAAATAATAATATTAAATATGCGCAATAGATGACGCTATTATCTATTCAGCGTAACTAAGACAGGCATACTGAAACTCTGTACTATAGTTGTACCGATGGTATGTCTCTATTTCCATCAAAATTGTGAACAAATACTTATATTATGCAAGAATCTAAAATTTGGTCTTTTGTGTGCAAGCCATACTCTACACACCAGATTAAATACTGTACAGAGGAAATGACATCCATGCATAACATTAAAGAAATGATATTGTATACATTGGTCATTAAGATTCTCATAAAATAAAAAATTAATTTTATTAAAATAAAATTAAATACTAAAACCAACTAAATATGTGGTTTTAAGTATACAACCCTAACAATACCATCAAGAGAATAGACAACAACAACCAAGGGATCCCTTTACAACATCTATAGTCTTCTTTGAATGTCGCCAACCAGGGGATAGGAAGTTTGAGTGTCCGCGTCTAGTACAGAAGAACCCAGGCAACTAATCTCAACAGTATGGGCAACCAAGAACCAGCCACCGAGGTACTCGCAACCAGTTTAGGTTACCAAACCAGTAACTAAATAATTAAATGGAAGGGGAAGGCCATCACTTAACAAGAATTGGAGGCCTCGGGGAGGTTCGAGTAATAGAATGAGAACCAGGAACACCGAGAACAATAATGGAAATCGACCAATGGAAGGGCGTATCTTTTCTCTATAGGAGGAGGAACTAGAGGACACCCAGGTTATACAAGGTATGTTTGTGCTGTTTAATACCTTAGCTAAAGTGTTGTTTGATTTCGGAGCATCCCATTCTTTCATATCTTTGGCGTACATGCGATCTTTGCTCTTAAAACCCATAGTGTTAGATCAGACCCTAAGTGTCACCACACCATTAGGAGATTAAGCGCGTGTAGACTTCGTCTGTAGAAAGTGTACGTTAAGAGTAATTGATACCCTTATGTCCTGCGAACTAGAGTCATGGACTTTAATGGCTACGACATGATCCTCAAAATGTATTGGCTCTCTGGACATCACACTATCATCGATTGTCGATAGAAGAAGATATGAGAATAAGAGGAGGACGACACTAGCAGAGGATGGCACTATCGTACGAATGCAAGGAGAATGACACAAAACCCTGACCCCAAGTAGTTTGAAGATGTGTAGATCCAATAACTTCGTAGGAAGGATAGCTTGTATGCTTGCTAGTACGAACGCCTTGTTAACCCTCGAGTTTTTGCGAGTTGTGTGCGAGTACGAGGATGTGCTCCTATAAGAACTACTCGAACTACCCCCACATTGAGAGATTGAGTTTTT
Organism: Heliamphora exappendiculata; assembly: GCA_034768845.1. Lineage (NCBI taxonomy): Eukaryota > Viridiplantae > Streptophyta > Magnoliopsida > Ericales > Sarraceniaceae > Heliamphora > Heliamphora exappendiculata. The sequence continues at coordinate 2,843 of JAOTRH010080521.1, forward strand.
GATTGAACTCCAACAAGGAACCGCACTAATTTTGATCATAACTCACTAGCTGGCTCCCGCCGAACTAAAGGAGTTAAGGGATCAACTTTAGGAGTTGCTCAGTAATGGTTTTATCCGCCCTAGTACATCACCGTGGGGAGCACCAACGTTGTTCACCAAGAAAAAGGACAGAACCTTACGACTCTACATCGACTACCGTCAGCTGAACAAAGTAACAATCAAGAATTGATACCCCTTGCCCCGTATAGACAATCTCTTCAACCAGCTTCGAGGGTCATCCTGTTTCTTAAAGATCGATCTTTACCTAGGTTATCATCAACTTCGAGTTAAGGAGAGAGACATCCCTAAGACAGCCTTCAGAATGGTCTATACACCGCTAATGTAACGGCTTGTCGAGCATTTGACAAACTCACACCATCTTGGTGTATTCAAGAATCAAACTGAGGAGGAGCACAAGTAGCATTTAAGGATTGTCTTTCAGAAGCTAAAAGATTCAAAACTCTATGCTAAGGCTAGCAAGTGTGAGTTTTGGTTGCATGAAGTGAAATTTTTGAGACATGTGGTGTCTAAAGAAGGAAAAGCCATGGATCTAGCCAAAGTGAAAGTTGTTCTGGAATGGAAACCACCCCGAAACATCTTTGAAGTTTGTAATTTTTTGGGATTGGCCAGTTATTATCGAAGGTTTATCCAAGATTTCTTGAAACTGGCGCGACTAATGACACGTTAACGCAGAAAGGAGTGAAGTTTGAGTGGAATGATAAGTATGAGATGGCTTTTTAGGAGCTTAAGAGAATATTGATCAGTGCTCCTATCCTGATCATACCCGAACGAGAGTTTGGATATACGGTGTATTGTGATGCATCTAAAGAAGGTCTAGGATATGTGCTTATGCAAAACGATAAGGTAGTAGCCTACAGATCAAGGTAGTTGAAACCTCATGCGCAGAATTATTCCACCCATGACCTAGAGCTTGCAACAATACTGTTTGCACTAAAGTTATGGAGGCAATATCTTCACGGAGAACAATTTGAGTTTTTCACCGACCACAAGAGTCTAAAGTATCTGTTCACCCAGAAGGACCTCAACATGAGACAAATCTGATGGATGGAGTACCTAGAGGATTATGAGTTCACATTATCCTATCATTCGTGCAAAGCGAGCGTGGTAGCTAACACCCTTGGTCGAAAGACGAGGAATATGCTGGCATGTGTATCAGCAAGGGAATGGGACGTGGTAGGAACACTCAATGAGTTTTGACTCCTACCATTAGAATCGAAAGATGAAACCTATTTTTACCTGACTATGGCAACATCAAATCTTCGTTAGCAAATTATACAAGCCCAGAAGCATGACCAAGAGTCTGAGCTCATCCAAAGGCATCTTATTACGGAAGGATCAAAACTAGGTTGGATAATCAACAAGCACAGACAACTCACATACCTAGGAAAGTTTTTTGTACCAAACGTCGAGCATCTAAGAAGAGTTGTCTTGAAGGAGCATCACCAGTCACTCTTTGTTGTCCGTCTAGGAGGAACGAAAATGTATCGAGACTTGAAGAGGCACTATTGGTGGAATGGCATGAAGCGACATCTAGCAGACTTCGTGGCCAAATGCCTTACCTGTCAGCAAGTGAAAGCCAAGTACCAAAGACCAAGAGAACTCTTCAACCCCTGAAGAAACCACAATAGAAGTGGGACTACGTCACCATGGATTTTGTCCCTGGACTACGAAGATCACCAGTAGGGTACGACGCTATCTGGGTAATCGTGGATTGTCACACCAAATCAGCGCATTTTTTACCCGTTTGAACATTTAAGAAGCTTGAAGCCCTGAGTCAGAAATACATTCGGGAGATCGTTCATCTTCATGGAATCCTACTATCTATCGCGCTAGATCGAGCTTCGCATTTTACCTTGTGATTCTGGCAAAGTCTACAAGCTGTCATAGGGACGAAGCTTTATTTCAGCACCACTTTTAACCCGCAAACTGGCAGATAATCTGAGCGCACAATTCAAACACTAGAGGACATGGTTCGAGCCTATGCCATGGATTTCAAGGGAAATCAGAAGAGGCACTTACCCTTAGTTGAGTTCACCTACAACAACAGGTATCAAACCAACATTGGCATGCCACCGTATGAAGCTCTCTATGGAAGACCATGTCAATCGTTGATCTGTTGGACTGAAGCAGGAGAGAACACACTAGTTAGACCCAACCTTATATAAGAGACTACCAAAAAGATCTAACAGATCCAACAATGAATCACCACTGCTCAAAGCAGATAGAAGAGCTATGCTGATCAGAGACGAAGACCGTTCTAATTCGAAATGGGAGATCACATGTTCTTGAAGATTCAACCACGATGAGGAGTTATACGTTTCGACAACAAAGGGAAGTTATCCCCAAGATACATTAAACCGTTCGAGATCTTAGCCAAAGTTAGAGAAGTAGCATACCACTTAGCTCTACCACCACAGCTCACTAGTGTTCACAACATTTTTCACGTATCGTTGTTGAAGAAGTACGAACCTGATCTTACCTATGTTCTAGACTGAAAGGACATACCTGCGTGACAAGATTCCCCGAGGAATGACCATCCCACTCGTTCGCGTTCTTTGGAGTTATAACAGAGTTGAAGAATCAACCTGGGAAGAAGAAGAAGCGATGAGGGCAAGTCATCCCTAACTATTCACGGACTGAGGTATGATACAAAATTTTGAGGACAAAATTTATTTTAAGGGAGTAGATGGTAACGACCCGACTCAAACCCTAGTATTAGCAACGGTTAGCCATTGAGATCTTAAGTCACTAAAAGGTTAGAAACCCTAACTCAACTTGAAACCCTAATTCAACCCAAAAATTCTTAAAAGACCTAAAACTCATCAGACAAAACCCTAATACCCAGAGAAAACTCCCAACATCCTAAACTATGTAAATAACATGGAATATTTGATTAGAAATAAAAAATTCTCATAAATAGGGTACAATGACTATTTTGCCCATGATACACAAAATAGTCTTAAAAATTCAAAATTAGACACATGAACACCCTAAATTAAAGATTTAAATACAATTAAGTAGAAAATGATAAAATAACAATAAAAATAACAAAAATGCCCCATTAGTGGCCGACTACCTAGGAGTTTGTGCTCAGAAAGTCACTTTTTGTATTTTTAAGCTCAAAATGAGAAAAAAATGTGCAAATCAAGCATTATTATGATCCAAGATTATTCAAACAAATAATATACATAATAATATAACATTATAGGCTAAAAAAAGTAAATAAATCATTATTAAAGTTCTTACACACCTAAATAAGTCAAAACATCATATCTTGTCAAATTAGCTTAAATTGAGTTAAAAGCCTACACCTAATTAATCAATTACTATTAAAATCATAATTATATATGAAAATACTAAACTGATCATAAACTTACTAAAATAATATTAAATTAATGCAAAATTAGACTTTTGAGCCTTTTTCAAACACCCCAGCCGCAACCCCATCTGCCATGATGTGAAAATAGTTTTATTAAAAAGACCACAAATGGATGCAACCAATCATAATTCAAGAAAATTCAAAATAAAGCTTACATGCCATTATAATCTCCACCACCCTTCTTCCCTATAAAACAAAGACCAAACCCACCCTTCCTCCCCTATATGGTTCGGCCAAGAGAGAGAGAGAGAGAGAGAGAGAGAGAGAGAAATACCAGATTTGAGTGTTCTTGAAATGTTCTTCAAGACTTGGGAGAAAAACGAAGGAAGAAGAAGGAGAGAAAGAAGGAGTCCAATGAGGTCTATAGGAGTCCCAAAGGCAAGTCTTTTCATCTTTCTACCTTTAAATCATCAAGCAGGTAAGTAAAACCTCTAGAATTTCTACTCAAACTCACACTAAATCTCCCTCAACTCATCTCTTAAAACACAACCAAGAATAAGAACCGAAAAATGAATCAAAAAGGCATTATAGAGAAAATAGGGACTGTTCTTACATTTTGTTAGTGATATGTGTTTGCATGTTGAGATCCTTGAGTTTTGTAACCTCTATGAGTTTTGGAACATTGATGTTTAAGTATATAATACATGCATGCAAAGAAATGGTTCAAATCTTAACAGACTAAGTGCTAAGTGGCTAGAACATAATTAGGTATGAGATTTCAGCTTTTTGAGTTCTTTCCCTCGATTTTTGAAAAATCATAACTAAATATAAAAAATTGATATGAGTATATTTTTTATATCCAGACCTAGATATTTATGTCATATCTATATAACAAATTAGCTTCATTAATGTGACATGTATCCCATGACACATTCAAAGGTTATCTTATCTCCATACTCAATTAATGGTTATGATTTATTTATCATTTTTTCTTTTAAGAACCTTTTCACTCTATAGACTCAGACACCAAGGGCAACGACTTTACACCATCATTGCATGGAGAGCGGGTCTTGCACCTACCGAAAACGTACTTTGTGAATGCTTCATATATATTTTTTATTAGATAAACATGTTTGATATACATTTGGGTAGTTATTTTTAAATTTTTTTTATTTAATTTATAAAAATAAATTAATATTATTTTATTTTTTATATTATTAAATAGATAAGCATATTTTATATAGTGTCCTTGAAATATATTTTTTTCGTGCCTAAGCAATCATTTTTGTTTCTATTTAATATATTTAGGCCCTAATTGATAGTCCTTTTTTATAATTTTTTCAGTTAATAGGTTAAAAAACTAATTTCATCTATTTGGTAAAAAAGTTTTAAAATAAAAAAATAATAATAAAAATAACATATTAAGAATTTTGAAGTGTCTTTAGGCACAAGTAATATCTAGTTTCAAACAAAATTTGGTTGAACTGATTTAAGTTAGTAGAACTTAAGATATAGCATTTTTACCAAAATGTGGCAATCTCAAATCAGTATGTATTGCAGACCCAAAAATCTTATTTTCAAACGTGATCTGGGCTTTAGGTGAAAACATGAAAGTTGTAGCTAATATACATATCTAGCTACCCACCAAACATGAGCCTAAAAATTGAGATATGAATGGTCAAATCACCTCAGAAAGTCACTGTTGAGATTTAGTGAATAACAAACCACTTGTCACACTTTTTTGAGTAACCCAAAACCTCTATTTTTAGTGATCTTCTTCAAAAGTGATTTTTCTGAAACGTGCAGGTACCATATTAATCTTGTTTTTGTCCAAAAATAAGATTCAAAAATCCCTAGATGATGCCCCAAACTATTTTTTAAACTCTCTGTTTAAAACTAATTATGCTGTGTGTTTGATGATTGCTTGTACATATTTTATAAAATGACCTATTTCTCTAACATTTTCTAAATAAATACCCTAAGCACGATTTGTGAGACTTGTATGGAATATATTGAACTAAAACATATCCAAAAATTAGCCCAGTAGGACATGTTTTGGCACCCCAAAACTGAGACCAACTGAGACCATATTTCTATAAATGTTATATATAAGTGCTGAATCGTTTTCATTTATGGGAATTTATTAACCTATTTTGTTTACGATTTGACCTTAGTGCTCAACATAAAAGTTGTAGAAAATATTGACATCTAAAAGGAGACCAAAAACCAGAATCTAACACCAACTCTAAGTACCTCGAAATACTGCTATTTTTTTAAAATTGATACTATAAAGTTGGCCATCGAGTTAATAAGTGTGCGATTGAGCATGCTCTTATTGTGAGAATCGAATTATATGCTTTAATTAATTTGAATTGGGTGAATAATGATTTAGAGTGAACATGTAATGATTAGTAACCATGCCATGAAATTAGAAACATGTTTTGAGAATTGTATCCTATGCTTCATATGGTTGTGCTTATTGCTTGAAAGACTTGTACCTTATGCTATGCCATGCTAGAAGTCGTTGTACTTTAAGATGCATGTGGTACCACCATGGACATTATCATAATTATATCATAGCATATTGGAGTCCATCTTGTATATACCGTTGTGGGTTGGGATATGTTGGAATTCTCTTCTTTAGTCTAGGACGTCCCTGGTTGTCGATTTTATAATTATTTCAAGATGTATTCCCTGTGAACACCTTGGGTGCGTCCCTGATGTTTGGAAAATTGTTTATCATGGAACTTGGTTAGGCACCATGGGTTCGCTGCTAGCATTTTGGCTTTGGTAGTTTGAACTTTGGGTTGACACTACACGAGCATCCCGGATCTTAAGGTGAGATTATTGGTTTTTGTGCATTGGTTGATATTATTTTGTTGGTCAGAGGATGATGGCCCGCCCTTATGCCGTATCCATTGAGTAAAACAACCATGGCATGATGCCCAGTGACATGGTTACTATTCGCAACGAGGCTTGAGGATAGGTCTAGTGATCAATTGCCCATTGAGTCCACTCTTGTAATTCTCGACGTGGAATTCATGTTATATTTTTTGGTCTATGTCGGGTTGGTTATTCGCATTGCATCACGTTTATCATCGCATTCCTTGTATGATTAGTCATTTTACGTTTACTTGCTTACCATGCTATATATTTTAAATTTGTCTGTCTCCTTTACTTTCATATGTTTTAAGTATTGAATGAAATACGTTGTGGTAAATTTTGTGTCATGAGGTTAGTTAGAAAGTTTAGAGTGCTTTCTTCTGGGTTTTGGCTCGTAGCATTTATGCCACAAGTGAGGAAGAGGAAGTCTTTGAAAAAGAGATCCTAGAAGAAGAAGGTTATGATTACTAGGGTGAGTTCCAGGAGCAGGTGGATCCTGATGAAGCTAGATGAAGATTCAAGTCTTCTTTTTATCCATTTTGGTTTAGTTTCACGGTGCTTATTGTAATTTTGTGTCTTTCTTGTGAAATTGTAAATGTTTATGTATTTTGTTAATTTTGAACTCTTAATGATGTAATACTTATAATACGTATCTATGAATAAATGGCTAGAATACCCTTTTTATCTATATTTATGTATGTCCCGACATAGCCAAAAGACGGAGCGTCATAGAAACCATAGCCTTAAGGCTTTATAACCCACATGTTTTCAGTACAAAAGATCAACCATTGATTACATAATCAATATTTGGTTACATCGATACAAAATATGAACAAAGCAAGAAAACTACAAGTTTTCTATACAACACCACCATCGAGGCTCCTCAATATCAAACCACATGGTCTTCATCACTTGAAAAGGTTTGAATCCAACAATGTGAGTCGAAGCCCAATAAGAATAGATTACCAAAAACTATAAGTGTAATATGCAATTACCGATTATGAACAATTTAACTACACAAGTCTCAAAACGATTTTCATTCCTCAAAACCACAAATTTTCATATAATCCAACAACGTATAACGGTTTGAAAGCTACACTTAACTCATTTATTTTCCAACCAAGTTTCCACAACCACAAATGATTTACTATGTACATATATTATCGTACTGGGGATAAATGTAACAATTATAGACTCTCTACTATTGACCTAGGTCCGGGGTATTTAATGGCCCGCTAGGCAATGACGAGTTCTATACTTTGCTATAACAACAAACACCTCCCAATGGGCAATCACTTCATTTACAGGAATTAACCTAAAGGAAAGAAGCACCTATTTTGCACAAATTTTCAAACTTTCACCGTGAAGCAATTGAGTCCCAAATTAACAAAATTGTTACGGTATATCTATGAAATCATTAAAGGCACACAACATATCCACTAAAACATTTATAGACGCACAACCATCTATTAAAACATTTATAGACACACTGCCATCTGCTAAAACATTTAAAGGCACACAACCACGCCATCCAAAGATTCAAGGAGGCAAAATCAACATTTTTCACAATGTTATCAACATTTCAACTGAATCATTGAAATCAAAGCTCAACCCCTAGGGTTAGCTCCCAAACACCAAAAATCTATGTTTTCGTCATATTTTCATAATCCCATCCGGTTCTCAAATACACATACATTCCTCAACTTTGTAATAAACCTTGAAAACACATATCATGCTTTTTATCCACAAACAAGATTTAAACATAAAATCCATCATCTCAAGCAATTTTAACTCGTAAGAATACATCTAATCACATAAAACACCCTTTTAAAGTAAGATAGTCTAGAATCCTACTATTTTGAGTTAAGAACTTGACGCTTTATCTCCCCGTGAAAAACTAAAATTGTCAAAACGAGATTCCGTTAGGATGGATGCGAAGCCCTCGACGAGTAGAGCGCCGTTCCACTATCACAACGCCAAAAATCAAGCCCGAAACAAGGAAATAGGTAGAGAGAAGGCTAGGATTTGAATGTTCACTTCCAAGAGAGAAGGAGAGAAACTTGTTATGGAAGTTTTAGACCAAATGCTAATGCAAGTGTCTGCCTTACGCTTAACAACTCCCGAGAGACTGATCGATCGGTCTAAGGACCGATTGAGCGGTCCTACCTAGAAAATTATAACTTTTTGCAACAACACCCAAATGGGTGGGATTGGTTCTATCATGCATTTCTAAGTCACAACATGCATAAAACACATAGAAGTAAACCCTTCTTTAACAACCAAAAACAAATGATAACACATCGGATGCATGTTACAAAAATAAAAAGGAAATCGAGCCTCACATGCCAGCAGTATAAGAAAAGGTTTTTCGTGACCAAATTTAACAATAAAATTTAATTTCCTTTCTAAAAATTCTCGTTTGGCTAGAAATTACTAATTTGAACACTAATATATATCCTTTTGTGACGAATTTTATGATTTCTCACAAAGGCCTATAATTGTTGATGACAAAGATATTTCGTGGTAGCAGATATCTATTTTGCAATAAATTCTATTGTGAGCCTTGGCTTTTGGGCACGCCGAAACATACATAAGTATAAAATAAATGTTACTCTAGCGATGTATTCATAGATATTCATTATAATAATACATCATTGAGTCTTGAAACGCTTGTAAAAATACGTAAGCATTACAGTTTCACAAAGGAGATTACAAAACTACAAAAGAACATTCTGAAACTATAAAGAATGAAACAAAAACGACATAGCTCTTCGTCGAGGCCTCGCCAGGGTCTGCCTGCTTCAGAAACTCACCCCAGTCAATGCACTCTTCTTCGTAGATAGCTCCTTCCTCTTTACATGTGGCACGAAGTCATGAGCCAAAACCCAGAAGAAAACTCTCCAAACCCATTAACCAAATTCACGGCACAAAATCACCAAAACGAATTCCACTTTACACTTAAAGCATTTATATATCAAGAAGACAGGAAAATTTGAAGGATATAAGTACAGTAAGCAGAAAAATATGAAACAAGTAATCATGCATGAAATGTAATGACAAATGCAATGCAAGTACCCAACCCGACAATACTCCAAGAACAGAAACATGAATTCCACGCCGAGAATTACATAAGTAGACTTTTGGAAAATTGAACACTAAGCCATCATTCGGTGCCTTATTGTGAATAATAACCACATCGCCAAGTTAAATACCACAACTCTTTTATTCAATCACAACGGCGTTATGTTTTTATGGCCGTTGCCTTAGGACTTATTGTCGTTGCCCTTATCATTGAGTTAGCCCACCCTTAACACCCGTGATGCCTTCGCCTAGTGTCAACGCAAAGTCTAATGCATAAAAAATCAGAATACTAGCGATGAACCCATGGTGGCCAACAACTTTCCATCATAATCATTTTCTATAAATTGAAGAATTCATCTAAAAAACATTTCACAAACACTGGCACACCAGGGATGCCCTAGGCCCATAACCATAGGGCCAATAACTCCAAAACCAAAGGGGTGATAACTCCAAAACACTCCCATACCAATGATAACACAATGGTACTAACTTGTACATGATGAACTACAACATACTTCAGATGCAACATGGCAATGCTCATTGTATTACAACATATATTCCGAAGTACAACTAATCATAATATGATATGCAACTAGGTATGGCAAGATCATTTTTTGTCCAATAATTGCATTAAATCATTGTTCACATATTTTAAATCATATTAATCATGTAAATCATTTCAAACACCAAGAAGCATGCTCATCAAACACTTAACACTTAACAAGTCACCTTTTAACCACTTAATTGTAAATTGCAGCAACATTATGAGGTACTTAGACTTTGACTTAGCTTCTGATTTTTTGTCACAAACTGGATAAAAATATTTTCTACAACTTCTATAAAGAATATTTTGGCTAAATTGTCACAATCCATTTTCTAATAATGACATATGTGACTGGCTGGTGAGTCAAACTCACCTAAGGCCTACTTTGTTAATTAGTTAGGGATTCTCAAAAGAACATTAGTTTGAAAAGATTTTGTAGAAGCATATATTACTGTAACTTATCCAGAGCTAGAACTAGTGCCTCATAATATATTATCATTATAATCCAAAACTCATGTACATAACATTAATAATTATTTACAATTTCAAGCATGTAGGCTTTAAGAATCCGAAAAGAAAAACAATGTAGCAGTTCTTCTTTTCCATGCCGTTCTAGAGATTTGTAATTCCTCCTGAAATAATATAACAACATCTTCATAAGCATAAAGCATGTATGTTCGACTCGGTTCAGACCCTAGTGTTAGCAACGGTTATCCCGTAAGATCTTAGGTCGCTAACAAGTTAGAAACCATAGCTTAACTTAAAAACCCTAATTCGATCCGAAAATCTTAAAAAGAAAAGGTTCAAAACTCAACAGATAAAACCCTAACACCTATAGAACCTCCCAACACTCTAAAATAAGTAATTATCATGAATTATTAAATTAAAAATTAAAAATTCTCATCAAAATGGTAAAATAACCAAAATGCCCTTGGTATACGAAAAAGTCTTAAAAATTAAAAATTTGATACATGGACATCTTAAATTAAAAAATTAAATACAACTAAGTAGAAAAAAATAAAATAACAACAAAAATAACAAAACTACCCCTTAGTGGTCGATTTTACCAAGGAGACTGTGCCAAAAAGTAATTTTTTGTATTTAAAGCTTAAATTAAGAAAAGATGTACCAACTAAGTATCATTATGACCCAAGATTATTCAAAAAATATAATAATATAATATTATAAGCTAATAAAAGCAAATAAAATATTATTCAAGTTCTTACATATTTAAATAAATTAAAAAGTCACATCTTGTCAAATTAGCTTAAAGTTGCTTAATTACCTACACCTAATTAGTCAATTGTTATAAAAATTATCATAATTCATAAGAAAGCTAAAATAATCATAAACTTACTAATAAAATTTGTTTTAAGAGGTTGGGACACTAAAAAGATACACTAAAATAATTTTTAAACCCCGTTCTTGCCTAACAATGCACCAAAACCACATTTAATTAATAAAATAATGCAAAAAGCAACTTTTGAATGTCACGCCCCAAAACCCTGGGGTCACGTGAAAATCCACCAAACATCCATTTTATACGAAAATATAAGTTTTCATACATTGAAATCTGCCTGTTGAAACCAACGGAATACCCAACAAAGTGTATCTCTCATATATAGATGACATACAGTTCTAACATGCATACAGTATATCACCTTACGGCGTACAAAACCTGCCTTCAAGAACAGGCATACCAAAAAGAAAAACTATAAAAGTCTTCCGCCACCACAGGCACCACCAAAGCTACTCTTCATCCACAACATCACCTGAAAATAGTTTTACAGAAAATCCCACCCGTGAGCCGAAGCCCAATAGAAAATAGACTACAAAGCTATAAAGCAGGATATGCAATCATATGGTGGGAGCGAACTCAACCACAAAATCTAAACGGTTTTCCATCAGACCACCACGAGTCTCAAAACGGTTTTATTTCATAAAATCTCTGTTTTCAATCCTTAAAACCATGTTATGCAGGTAATGCAAATAAACCATCACAGTTAAGAAAAAATAGTAATCAAAACTTTGTTCCTTCGCGGAATGTACCATCATGGAAAAGAAGAAGAATATAATCATATGTACAAACTCCATCACACGACAGAGGTAACAACGGTAGACCCCTGCCCATTATCTAATCCCCATACATCAGGGGACTGGTTAGATAAACACAAGTTCTATACGGAGCACCACAACGTAAAGCTCAATTGACGGGCCTGAAACTCGAGGGTACAGAGCACCCAACCACTCAATTTATAGGGACTAACCTGAAAGTACAGAGCAACTACGGTGCGCACGTTTTCAAACTTGCACCGAGGGCAACTCGTGCCAAATACCCGTCATCCCAGTACATCTAGATAATCTTCTAAAAATCAAATCATTGCTCGACTAGGAAAATATTTCTCAAATATACATTGTACATGCATATACAGATCCATCCATCAACATGGAGATCAAGATCCATCCATCAACATGGAGATCAAAACATAATATGTAAAAACATGAGTTTCAAAACTATACAACATATGTATAAAAGATCCAATCCATGAACTATGGAGATTAAACCAAAAAAAAAATGTGAAACCATAGTTTCATCAAAATATTTTAGAAATTAAGCCTCAACCCCAAGGGCTAGCTCCAAACCTTCAGAAACACGTTTTTCATCAAAAACTAACCATTTTTCTCAAAGAAACCCAACCATTTTTCCAAAGGAACTACCAAAAATACCAAAGAAAACAGCAGGTATTTCAGTCGACTAGACCCCACCTCCAGTCGACTGGAAAACACACTGAAAAAATAATATTTTTCAACCTGAGGCACTTCAGTCGACTGGCCCATCGTGTCCAGTCGACTGAACCTCCCAACTCAAGATCCAGTCAACTGAACTCATGGGTCCAGTCGACTAAACTTGCCCAGAAAATGGTTTTAGCTACGGTTTTGACCTCCAATCCTTAAACCAAGCTTCAAAACACCCATTTTGATATCTAAAGGCATACTCGAGCCTAAGGCTATCACAAACTCTCACCAGAAACATCCAACACCCAATTTCATCCAACCGAAACGCCAAAAAATAGTTTAAACTCAAAACTAGATCTAGAACATAAAATTACATTTCATGCATTTTTAAATGGTAAAAGTGCACAAGATTACATATTACACCCTTATACAGTAGTAGAATCAGAGATCCTACCTCGTTGGGTCAAAAACTTGACGCCTCGATCTACGTGCAAATTCGAGTTTTGTCGAAATCAAATTTCGTCCGGATGGATACGTAGACCACGAAGCCAATAGCAAGGATCGACTGTTGGTCCATAAAAAATCAAGCCCCGGGCCCCCGAGAAGTTAAAGAGAAGGCAGAGAGAAAATGGAGGAAACTTATGAGTTAAGTTTTAAAAATATCTTTTGAAAATATCTAACTCCAGATATTTATAAATCTCTAAAATATCTTTTTTTTTTAATTTTTAAAATTTGCACCGTAACTCCCCGTGGCCCCCGGGATCAACCCCGCATGCTTAAATTAACCAAAACATGCATCAAAACTCATGCAGGCATATCAAAGCGAAAATACTAAAAAGGCGTCAAAACACCTATCATGCATATATATCAAAAATCAAACGGTACAGGGTCTCACATTGAACCTCCCAAACAACCCCCACCAAATTTCCCTACTCAAAATCTAAAAATATTTTCTTGAATACTCCTCCCCATGCCGTGCAACCAATTAAAAATAAAGAAAATTCAAAATAAGCTTTACACATACATCATTACTTCCACTACCAAATGTGGCTATGAAAAGGGACCTTCTCTACCGTTCTCCACCGCATAATTTCAGCACCCTTGGAGAGAGAAACTCTAGAGTTTTGTGAGCTTTGAAGTTTTTCTAGTGTTGGGAGAAAAAGAAGAAAAAGGAAGGAAAAGAAGAGGAGGAATCCAAGAAGCAAGGAGGATACCTAAAACTAAATCTTAGCTCTACATCCACCTTCACCTACTCATTCTAAGATAAGTAAATACTTCAAAACTCCCTGGTTAGAATCACCACAAACTCCTTTAACCCATCTCTAAAAATGGAACCGAGAACAAGAATCGAATCTAGGAAGAAAATGGCGTTGTGGTATGAGCCCTGGATTGTTTAATGATTCTTGTGACTTATAGTGTGTGTGTGCATGTTTATGTTATTGGGTTATGTGGCTTCTAAGAGTTCTGGAACAATGATATATAAGTGCCGAACCCATGCATGCAAAGAGAATAGCTCAAATCTTGACACTCCACATGCTAGGTAGTTAAAACATGCAATGTCCTGTGATTTGTGGCTTTTTAGCTTTCTGCCTTGAACTTTGAAATACTATAACTAAATGTAGAAACATGATCTAAGTGAGTTCTTTATATCCAGATCTACAACTTTAAGTTATTTTTCATAAAAAATTTGTTTGAACTGATTTGAGTAAGTAAAACTCGACATACAACATGTGAGACCCGGCTCCTTTTTTTTTTAGAA
>JAOTRH010080552.1:0-17223 GCA_034768845.1 Heliamphora exappendiculata
CCCACACACACAAAAACTTTTCAATTAATTGACACTCTATAAATACAAGAAGTTCTTGTTTGTGGATTCTCATTCCGGTGCAATTCTCTCTTTTCTTTAATTAGCCACAGAGTCACGCTCTCTTGTTTGGCTTCCGTTGCTGCTCTACTCGATCAAACTTCTCCTTCCATCTTCCATCAAATCAACGGCCACAATGGCTGCTTCCCCAGTTGGAAAGCTTGACGTAGAAGTGGAGCTGAAATCCCCTGCGGACAAGTTCTGGCAGAGCATTCGGGACTCCACAAACGTCTTCCCCAAGGCCCTGCCTCACCAGTACAAGAGCATCCAAGTTGTCGAAGGCGATGGCAAATCTGTGGGCTCTGTTCGCATCGTGCATTATTCTGATGGTATAAACTAATAATCCCATTTTTTGATCATTTGAATGAGATTCGATAGGATAAGAGAGATAATCTGAGACTGCGCCGTGTTCTAACATACTTTTTTAACGCTGGAAGATTATGAATTTGTAAAATTTTCGAACATTATATAAGAAAGAAAAAAATAATATCAGTGGAAAGTGTGGTTATAAGGGTCCGTTTGATTAGAATAAAACAATATCAGAAAGTGAAAATAGTAGAAAGAGAAGTAAAAAGAAGAAATAAAAAGAAAATATATTTTCTTGCATTTGTTTGATTATGATGAAACAAACACTTAAAAATTATTATTATTATTTTTTCATCACATTCTACCATTCTTTTGCTAATTAAACACACCCTCGTAACACCGTGAGTGAATGAAGTATTATTAATTTGATATTTATTAAATTATTAGTTTCAATGAAGTATTATTAATTTGATATTTATTGAATTATTAGTTTCAATTTTGCAAAAAGAACACAAAATTTTTAGTGCACGCCACACGGAGATAAATTCTGAATAAGTAGAACTCACGTGTTTCTTAGCTCAATTCCACGACTTTTCGTCCAAACAAACCCTTAAGGGCGTGTTTGATAAGAGTTGTAGAGGAAGAAATTTATTTATAAATTCTCTTGGTATTCTAATCCCACAAAATGAAGGAATTAATAATACCCAATCAGAGGGTTATCGAGAATACTTCAAAGGTGAATGACACCTTTACGCTTTTCTGTGCAAAAACCAATGAGCTGAGCTGGTATTGGTAAGGAAACTAGTTGATTATTAGCATTTATGAAAATATATTTTTGAAAATGTATAAATTTAATCGTATTTCATATGTACAAAAAAAAAGCATGTTTAATTTTATATTTTTATTTAATTCTATGCAAATCAAACACGTTAGTATTAATCTCACATTATTTATAATTTTTATACTAATTTTATTTTATTATTAATTTTACTCTAACTTACATTGATTATTAAACGGGCTAAGGTTATTATGATGACCAAAAAATTATGTTACTTAAAAATGGTCAAATACATTGAGTTTCATGCACTCAAAGAGGGATTGAGAGGGGGCGGAGGAGGGTGCCCGTTACCCTTAAATTTTGAATTTTTAAAAGTATTATAATAGTATTATTTTAAAATTTGTAAAAATTATATAAGTTCGTCTCTTTAAGATTTTTTTAAAAATTTTTTTAAAAATTATATAAATTTGCCTATCTAAGATTTTATTTTTTGGAATTGTTTATTCATAGTTCTGCTTTAAATTATCGAAATAGCTATAGATTTTTTAATATTAAAGGTATTTTCAAGTTTGCAGATAAATGCTATCCAAACGGTTTCATAGATCAAGAAAAATTACATTTGAAATTTTAGTGGTAAAATTATGAGTTTGATATTTTCAACCATGTGAAATTTAAAAACTTGTTAATAGATTTATGAGTCTTATTCTAATTTTATCAATTTTTAAAACAACAGAACGTGTATTTTTATCCATGAAGATTTTAAAGACTAAATTACGTAATAAGGTAGATGATACTTTTTTAACTAATTATTTGTTCACCTGCATTGAGAAAGACATTGCTCAAAAATTCGATATTGATTAAATTATAAATATATTTTATGTGATGAAAGAGCATCGAGCACAACTTTTGTAAATAGATAGAACAATAGTGTCTATTTTTTGTTTTTTAAAATAGATATAAATGTAGTTGAATATATCTAATTATATTTATTTATATTTTTGTAGTTGACTTGACTAAACATTTTTTTGATAGTAATAATTACATAATTTGTATTGTTTCAAGGTAATATCACATTTCAAACATTTATTTTGAACATTTTCGTTATGAAGTTATTTGCTACTCTAAAGTAAAAATTCTGCATCGCTGCCTGCATCCTTCGCTGCATGCACTGGATATTACCTTACTTGCGTGGGACGCTACATTAATTTCTCACGTTGATTGTACAAGTTTACTCTCAAGATGATGGACACGAAGAAACGTAGGACTCATTTTTGACAAGTTTATTGATTTTTTAAAGCAAAAAATCCAAAGTTAGATAAGCTTGTTTGGTATAAACAAAATTTTATGGTTTTATTTTCAACATGCATAACGTAGAATAAACTGACTTTTTTGTTTTTTCCCCTTGTACTAAATGACTATTTCGTACTAAATGACTATTTCGTCCCCAATTGATGAAAGTTTCATAAGTTTTGGGTGGTGAACATGGTGTGAAAAGTGGTAAAGCTGAGGGCAATTTAATAAATTTTCATTTGATGGAATTTAGAATGTCTTGTAGTTCTTTTTTTATTATTCAAAAAGGTCATAAAATCTAACAATCTGTTTGGCAACATAGGAGATAAAAGAAAAGAAAAAATTACTTAAATTATAGGAGAAACAAAAGGAAGAGAAGATTTTATTTTTTTTCCATTTTGTTTGAATAAAATATGGGAGAGAAGAGAGAACTGCTTTGCCCCAAGATTTGAATCTGGGTTCCCATCTCCCTTTCTCCACTTAACTACTCAAAAAAAAAAAAACAAAAACAAAAGATGTTTCTCTTCTACCTTGTTTAGTTAGACTCAATAGAAGAAAAAAAAATCTAGTATTATTTGTCAATTTAATCTTAAAATAAGAGTACTTCAGTTTGTTTTTTTTATGGTTAGTTTGGATATTACAGAGTTCGTCTCTATTTTTTTTTTCAAATTTCACCATTTTGAAGAGATTTTAAAAATGCTCATTAAGATACAATCATTTCGATCTCCTCAATTCTTTTTATTTTTCTCCTAGTTGGTAATCCAAATGAGTGATTATAGAGAAAATGTATAAATTTTTTTCCTTTCTCTCCAAATAAATCACTCAAACCAAACATGCTATAAATGTGTTTAGTAAGATGATGATCTACTTTATCCAATATGTTTAACATTTTCTTATTCATTAACCAATAGATTAATATGCAGCTCCTCCCAAATAGTAGGGATGCCAATTGCTCCCGCACTGTTCTCCTCTTGCATGTTCTTATTTCATTATACATGCACGTATGAATTTTTCTCAACCCAAACAAAAAATAGAACAAGAACCATATTTATTTCTTCCGTCCCATTTTACCTCAATTTGGCCCAGATTGTACAAAATAAAGACTTTTATGTCTCTGAGTACAGCAAAGTTTATTTTTAAAAAATATAATAAAACTAAAACATAAAATATTATATTTATTTTCATTTCCCATCTCTATTTTCACTCTTTTTTTTGTTTTAAAATTTCATCAACTATTATTTTTTATATAAATACTATCTCCAACTCTTATTAATATTACCCATTAAAACTTACAAACCATTCTTACTATTTCCACTCCGATCAAATAAGAAACGAAAAAAAATAAGATTTCTTCATTGTCCCAGTTCCACCCCATTATCATTCCTAAAGAATTCCACATATTATTTAGTTATAACTGTTAACTAAAGAATGGGCGGTGAAATTATTTATTGTCAGGGTCACCCATCGTTACAATCACAAAGGAGAAAATAGAGTCGGTTGAAGAAGAAAAGAAGACGCTCTCTTACAGCGTCGTGGAAGGGGATCTCCTCAAATACTACAAGAGCTTCAAGGCCACGCTGGTGGTGACTCCAAAAGAGGAGGGTAGTTTGGTGAAATGGGAATCCGAGTTTGAGAAGGCAGCCGAAGAGATTCCAAACCCACACATCATCAAAGACTTTGCCGTCAAGACCTTTCAAGACCTAGATGCTTATCTCAATGCATAAAAAAACAACAACAATGTTACATACGCTTTATGTTACCTCTATCTCATATTTTACTTTATAGACACAAGTTTAGTGGGCTCCGTACTTAACGTGGAGCCCGACAAACTCAGGCTTTATAGAGTAAACTATATGAAGTATGTGTATAACATGGAGTGTATTAAGACTTTCTTGAGGAAAAAGGTAGCTAGCTCTAAGAGGTCTAAATATGTTGTTTTTCCCTTTATCCTCTCATCATCTTTTGATAGGTGATGGGTTTGGCTAGTAAATAAAAATGTGGAGTCCTAACTCTACTGCTTTATCTATGTTTGATCTTAATTTTCATAAGTGGTGGTTTATATTCCACAATGAGTGAGCTTTAAATCTGAATTTTCCATTTGTATTATTAATTTACTACAAGTTTTACATATATTTCCTTATGAGTTGTCGTAAATGTCACGGATTAAAAAAATTATGAAACTATCTCACTTTCTTGACTTTTAAAGAAAAATTTATAATCAGGGATCTTAAGACACTGTGTTTTTTAAAAGATATATTCAATCATGTTTTAAAACTCGTATTCGGATGAGATTTTTATTTGGCTCATATAACCATATATCTTATTGCTTCGCAATTTGACACAAATATTTCGAATTTACAAAAAAGTTATTTGTTCTTGAGAGCACCACGTAAGATGTTGAGATATTTTTAAAAAGAAACAAGTTCAAAAAGTTTCTAAGAAGCTTAAAGTTGCAAAACTTTTAAATAGGTAAAAAGCTTAAATTAAAAAAAAAAAAAAACTAGTTTCAAACATTCTGGAGAGACATGATTGAGCTAGCACCATAGTACTTGCTGTTAGAACTTTTTATTGTGAAACTATTCCTTACAAATAACTTTTGTACTTAATAATGATTGTTTAGGTTTAACAATATCTTATTACTATACCAAACCCAAAAAGGTGTTGATAAGTGCCAAAGGTTTTGTCCTACCCACATTAACTAGGAACTTGGGGGAATTTGTTAGAACTGCAGTGATTTTTTTTTTAGTGAACCTATGCATTTGCTTACAAGTTACAAGTTACAAATCAAATTTACAACTCAAATTTACAACTCCATATCCACAACAGGCCATCAAAGGAACTGGGAAACATTACCAAAACTAATACTATCAGAAGTAGAGAACAGTTTCTGGTTTCTGGAAATTTTCATTGGAAAGCTGTAACTTTTGCACTAACCCCATTCATTGTGCTGAACTTGTTCGGAACTAACATCGTAATGCACACACGACAATGAGCCTTAATAGAGCCTAGATTATAAATTAATACAAGGGAAGCTATGGAAAGAAGGAGAATGAAAATGGCGATCAAATGGCTTTCATTTAAAGCACTAACCTTTTGTCTCCTTGATGTTCTGCAAGAGAGGGGCCTCTTCACTGGTTGATTCCAAGCTACTTATCCCATTGTCTACCACCACTTTCCTTTCCTGGGCTTTTCCCCACATAACAGAGTAAAATCCAATAACAATAACAATTGAGCCCACCAAACTGCACAAACAATCCGTAAAAACGATGGTTACTAAAATACCCACTTTGTATTTAACTCAAAATAGAGACAGAGAGAGAGATCGAACACAAGAAATGAGGTAATCAATGCCAATGGCTTAAAGATGGCTAATTAATTCTTCCCCGCCTTGCAAAACTAAGTTAACAAGAGGTAAAAAAAATTTCCCTACCTTCCTAAATACATGATATCACCTAAGAAGGTGAAGCCAATGGCAGTTGAAATGACGATCCCCAAGGGGTGAAACACGGCAACAAAAAGAGGCCCCCTCTTGTGCAGGCACCATACATTGAGGCTTACTTGGGTTGCAGAACCAATAAGTCCCTACACAAGGTGCACAAGAGTCACTAAGGTGCATTTCCATAAAGTGCATATGTCCAGTAACTTAAATGACGCTGATCGAAAGGTAGATCATCCGTAGGAGATGAGAACCCTCCAATTTAGTACCAATGTACGTAAATAAATTTATTCTGTTTCCCAATGATCGTAGGTGTTGATTTTTTGTGGCAATAGAATCTGGATCAAAATGGATGATTTATCTCGGGCCTTATTTGGGATGTCTAAAAAATTAGACTTTTAAGAGTTTTAACATTTTTAGAAAATAAAGAAAAAAATAAAAGATTGTTTGGAATAGTTTTTTTGGGAGGGAGTTTTTTCTTTTTTGCTGAAATGTCTAATATACCTTTACTTTTTGCTTTTACATTGTAATGTTTGGGATAACAGTATGACTTTTATATTTTTTAGAGTAGAGATGATTTTTGGTATTAAGAGTATTATAACCATTTCATTCAAAAGAATTGTTAGATTGTTTGGGATGTAAATAGGTTTTTTTTCATTGGAAAAAAAAAAGCAAAAAGGTAGGTGAGCTTTTTGGGGATGCCAAAAGTATGGCTTAAAAGCCTTTTTTTTTTTTTTTTGGAAAAAAATCCCAATTTTTTTTGAATCCCACCCAGGAGCTTAAGCAATAAACTAGCCTTCTCAGTGCAGTTGTCACGTCTAGTTCAACAATCATAAGGATGATATCACATACTTACCGAGTAAAGAACATTGAGCAACCTCACGGTAGGTTGTAAGCTCCATGTAGCTAGGTCTCTTTCCACAACCAAAGAAAGGAATGCACACATAATCGCCACAAAGAAGCAGTAGAAAAATACAATAATTAACTCTGCGCCGCACTTCTTAAGGAGCAATGCCTGAAAGCAACGAGAAAAACACAAGTGATTGTTGCTAATATCTAATTGTTTCTACTATCTTTGAGAGGTTTTCATGGACTCTACCTGTGCAATAGTAAAGGATGAAGAAGCTACACAGTCAATTATAAGGAGCAGCCCACCAATGACCAAGTTTGACTGTTGCGCGAGAAGCTGATGGGGCATATTTGAACGTGAGGGAGTCATCAGAATTGAAGGCCCCTTGTAGAGAGTCACAATGAGAGCCCCAATAATTGACACAAGAGTTCCAATTGACTTAGCCAGGGTACTTGAGCTTCTATAATCTAATTCTTCCATCCTAAAACCACCCATTGAACCAATTTAAAACCATATGTAGTGATGATGAAAATTCCAAACATGAATCTGATAAGTAAATCTTTTTCTCAGTGGCTAAAGGTAGAAAACAAAGACAACAAAGAATCTGGGATTATTACGCCTGGTCAAAACTCTGGCAACAAGAATGAAATCAAGTTTGGCCAAGAACGACTAGTTTGAGTGTCTGTCAGTACATAGGTTAAGGTGTCTTAGAGCCCACCATATATGTATAAACAACTGATGCAGACACTGGTTTTTTCATTGTGGCAAGTGGATGATGGATCAAAAAATTTACACCTCAAGGTCCTCAACATAGCCTCTGTTGAGCTTTATAGCTGTTTGGCGGATTCATGAAACTTCCAAAGTTCAACAGCAATCTCACATGAAACATTTTAAACAATACTATCGACTTACCACACTGAATTCTCAAAGTTGAAAAGTACTCTACAATTATAGGAATTAGGATTACATCATTGGACACAACTTATGGATTTTCATCTGGACAAAACAAAATGTGTTTCCCTATTCTTAATTATGGGCTCTCTGGTTAGTTCAGAATTGTGATATCCCATTCCATATTGGGAGGGAGAAAGAAATTTAATCTGATATATATAAAGACAAGTGGAATACTACTAATAACTTGAGTTTAAGTTTTTGGGCCACATCGTAATGCTCCTTATTAAATTTATTAGGTCATTAGTCCGCTTGGGTTATTGCACGAACTGTTTCTCACATCAATAGATTGAGTTCAATACTGCAGGGAGGAATACAGCCCATTGATTTCCCATACCCAAACACAACAATTAGCATTATGTTATAAATCATTGGAAGAGGGATCCCAAAAATGACTGCACAATCAAAGTAGGATTCCCATTTCCCACATTGCTTTTCAAATCTAAAATCTCATGTCAAATTTCAAGGCGGTTTATCCCTCCATAACTATGGAATGTAACAAAGTACACACAGAGTAACCCATATTTGCTAAATCTTGAAACAACCGAAAAAATCATTTGAAAATGCGATTCAAGCTAATGACATTAGTTTACATTAAGGCAGTTTAAGGAATTTATCGAACAATTAGACTGGTAATAAGAGCAGAATGGAACCTGAAAATGACAGCAAGTATGAATGTAAAACCTGGGATCAGGTTGAGCATTGCTGAGGTAAATGCTACAGGAGTAATCTGTATTGCAGCATTCCCGGTTATCTGTGCTATGCAACTGTACAAACGAACATATTCAAAGGTCAATTAAGGCTTCGTTCGGTAACCTGGTTTAAACGCCAATTTTTTCCTTTTCTTTTTTGATTTCAAGTGAAATAAGCAAAAAAATTCTTTTAATTAAAAAGTGATTTAAGCCAGAAAATAATATGATGACGACAGTTAACTTTTTTGTTATTTTAACTCCTTGTTTGAGATCACTAAAGTTGGTTTTTTTTAAAAACTAGAGTGTTTGGCTTCTATGTAAAGCCCACTACATTTTTTTTCCTTTTTTTTAAATAGAAAAAATAATCTATGCACATTCAAAGCATATTACTTTTTTTTTAATAAAATAACTGTAATTCATAAATTAAAAACTCAACTCAACTCTTAATAATAAAAAAAATTATGCTTATATATCACAAGCACTCTTAACTTGAAAGCAAAATGTGAGATCGTATTAAATATTTTAATAAAAAAAAAACTTACCTAAACAAATTATTTCAAACGTTTAACTTCATTTTTTATATAAAAAAGGCTGAACTTTTTTAAAGTAAAGCTTTTCGGACATTAAGTTCCCGTTCAAATACCGCACAAGTCGATATATAGATAGATAAATAAATGAGTGGCTTGAAGAGGAAAAGGGGCGGGCATATTCATCATCTTCAAGCACTTTTATGAATCATCGAGAAAATTAAAAGATCCAGTTAAGATTTGTGTATATGTATCATGAATTAAGCGTTTACAGACCCAAATAAGGCAAGCAAGAAAAATTTGCAGAGGAGGGAGAAAGTGATCGGCGGCCGATTTGATCTGCGCGGGATGAAAAAGAAGAAGAGAAACATTAACAATTTGATGATCATAAGTAGTAAAAAACAATAATACGTATAGAAGAAGTATAGTATCTTTATAAATAAAAAAAGGGTAGACACCTGTGTAGCAGAAAGGAAGTAGGGAGAAGAACGAGGGCGGCGAGAGCGTTGGAATAGAAGACGAAGGTGAATTTGGTCATCCCAGTTGAAGTGGCTTCCTTGAATGCGACTATGAGACCCACCTGTATCAATTGCGCACAAGCCATGCCCAGATACGGCAGTGCATCTTCCATCCCCATCTCTCTCTCTCTTTTCTCTCTCTCTCTCTCTCTCTCTCTCTCTCTCTTCAATATGCACTTGGACTGAAATATGCACTTGGCATGAACGAAGAAAAATTACATTCATAAATTGTTTGATAAATTAATTTTAAATTATTTTTTAAAATTAATTAATTGAGTAAAAGTTATTGATATTAATAATAAATAAATTGTCAAATTCATCTATTATTGTACTTTAGAATATGTTAAAAGATTGAATTAAGTATTATAAAAATTAGTATTTTAATTTAATTTTTTAATTTTTTAAGATATTTTTTTTAATTTTTTTTTGGTCCAATAAGCTATTTTTTGTTTCCTTTTGGCTTTATAGCCAAATAAAACCAAAACACATAAGTTGGCAATTAGGGCCTACGTGTTGCACTAAATGAAGCTGTAGAATCGTGAGCAGTTAAGTTTAGGGGTATGCGGGCAATTAGGTTTAGGCGTATCTAAGATACTTGAAAAAATTATGAATCAATTTAATCCGGCCTGGGTTAGGTCAGTTTGATTTTGTCAAGTGATAGATTGATTTTAGATCTTATAAAAATTAAACTGATATTGTTAGTTTAGTTTTAAAATAATGAGTTTTTTAAACCGACTCAATCCGATACTCGAGAGTATATATATATATATATATATATATAAATTATTTAAACATCTTATGTCTTTAATTATAGTTGATAGCGTATAAACAACATATTAAAGAAGTGGAGTTTAAGCCGCTCAAGTTAACACCTCTTACAAAAAGTTTAAGTCGCACATGATATAAGAAACATATTGTTATATTAGAGGTTTTATAAAAAAAAAAATAATTGGTTTAATTGAACCATGGTTTCATTCAAACCAACTCAGGTTTATTTAAATTGGATTGAGTTTGTTTTAAAACATAGATAACTATGTTCTGAGTTCAAATTCTTAAAACTAACCTTGATCGAATTGATTTTAGATTGACTTTCAATGCGATCATGTCCACCCCTAGTTAGGTCAGTTAATCTTGGGTTTATTTGGGTTTATTTTCTAATAGTCACCAATTAAAGTTCTCATGGTCGCTAAAAGTTCTTTTGGCCATTAATTATAAGTTCCTGAGATTAGCTGAGAAGCTAATCCAAACATCCAACAAAAAAAAACGAAGCAACAATTTTACCCACATCAAAAGAAAAAGGGTGGATGGAGAATTTGAGTTTAGTTCAGTGATCTGAATCGTTTCCAGTATCTAGGACAAATATCTAAGAGAATTACATATATATATATATATATATATAAGGAAGTGTTGCTGCTATTCCTTTATTAAGTATCCGAGGCCTGATGGGGAAAATTTAGGACAAATATATAACCCTTTACTCAATTTTAATTTCTTTTCCAACATTTTAGCTTAAACATGCAACTTTGGCAAATCAACTTTGAAAATCTGAATTGTTTTATTATAGATGGATGAATTTTTTTAATTCATTTCTTGCTTTCCAGAGTCTAAAGTGTTCATCGGTTTGCGGTAATATGTTGTTGATCTTCTGGTAAATAAAAGTTCACTAAAAAGAAAAATAAGCCAGAAAAGATTCACTTATTTTGGCTAGGGCTTATTTTTTATCAGATGTAATCTTGGTGGTTCTCAGTGCAAAAAATCCTCAGGTCAATCACCTATTAATTGACTAAAAGTTAATTATATATTATCATTATTCATGTGTATGAAGCAATCTTTAAATCAATTTTATAAATTGAAATTTGCTACATAAGTGTTCCAGATAATGCGCATAAAACAAACTAAATGCTTAAACCAGATTTATGTGACCAACATCAAAATAAAGCTGAATCTACACCATACAATAAGTTCATTTTAATAACCTTTTTTAATTAAGTACTTATATATATATATGCATTTTTATAAATTATAATGGTGTTTAATTGGCTCCCATCTTCTTGTTCAAAGCTTCTATCCTACCATGCTTTTCTTTGGTAGAAGAGGCAATTTATTGCAGGGTGAATCAAGGCTATGTATTCCGTGGTCTTGATCAATGGCTTTCTCTTCTTCAGCTTTTCCCCATAGTACTGAATAGAAGCCAAAAGCTATTATGAACGCTCCAGTCACACTGTACAAAATTAAAATTGAAATGATTTCATTAGGCTATTTGTCTTAATCTCGCAATAAAAATGCGTCATTTGTTTGAAGAGATAATTTTTGAATTGATAGGCCTTTATATTTTCTAATTCAATTCATCTACTATCGTATCCCCATTCCAAACATGCCCTAAATGTTAATTTGGAGAATAAGTATTTTACATGGAATCCAATAGTCCCCATGCATGTTTTAAATTGTAGAATGAAGAATGTACCTTCCAAGATAGAGAGAATCCCCAAGAAATGCAATCCCCATCACAAGTGCAAAGACCATCCCCAGTGGCTTAAACATTGTCACAAATACAGGCCCTTTCTTGCGCAAAATCCATGTAGAAACAATATTCCGGAAAGACACCATAAAAATTGCCTAAAAGATTTAATTTTATGTCATTGTCAATGAAATTGTGAGACAAGAAAAACAGAAAAGAAAATCTTCTCTATATGAGGTTGCATACCGCGTAAATAATCGTCGCCAATTCAATATCCGGCCTGAGTTTCCAAATATTTGGATCCCTTACTATGATCAAAGCAACTATGGTTGATAAGATGCTTGAAAAAAGGTTACCTACAAGTGTCATCATCAATTCTGCTGGGTAATCCTTGATAATCCACGTCTGGAGAGTCGAAACATCAACTTTTTGAACTATGTTTCTTTTTTTTTAAATATTTAATACAGTTAATAAAAGATTTGCTAATTAACGCTCACTAGGTGATGAATAAGTGTACTCTTTCCAGTATGAGAATATTTTCTGTAACTAATCATAGCTACTCTAATCTCAAGAGAGGGGCTCAATGCACACGCTTTTTTACTTGGCACACCCACAAAATGTATTAAAAACTTAAACAATGCTTAAACACTCATATTGTGGGTGTAATAAATAAAGAAGTGTGTACAATTTTAAAACCTTGGATTTCTTATGATATAATTGTTATTATTTCTCATCAGAACCACTCTTACTTGTACGAGATGCCTTTATTCGCCATCCAATTGGCGTTGGTTAGCCTTTTTCATTGATAAAATGGCTCCAATATTTAGTTTAGATTGTGTGTGTGTGTGTGTGTGTGATGTACCTGAACAATGAACAATACTGCGAGTGTGAGGCTACCAGTGGCGAGGAGAAAGGTTCCGACCAACCAATTCGGCGACGGCGGCACCGGAAGAACCTTATGCATTGAGGTTGAAGTGTTTGAAGTGAAAATGAGTAATGGTGGGCCTTGGTAAAAAGTCACAGTGAATGCCCCCAGGATTGATATTATGGTGCCAATAGACTTGGCTCGACTGCTCTTGGATTTCAAGTCTAGCTTTTCCATCCTAATTCAAATCATTCATACAAATTTAGAAAAAAAAAAGAGTTTTATATATATATATATATAAATTTTTTTCTTGATGTTTTGATAAAGAATTTACATTTTTGATTGTTCGTAACCAAAGAAATCAACGAAACAATTTTTAAAAAAAATTAAATGTAAAAAATAATAATAATAAAAAAAAACTAAATGTAAGAAATAAATCTAAGAAATATTTAAGCAAAAAAATACATAAATAAAAAATGATTTTTTTTGTGCTAAAAAAAGTAAATTTTTGTATTTGGTTATTATTTTAAATATTTTGGTCAACAAGCTTTTTATTATTATAATTTGTGTTTACTAGATGAATATAAAAAGTAATTATAATCAGAATTAATTTGAAAAGAAAAAAATTACTAAAAATAAAAAATCCTTCTTCTTCTGAACGCTCCTAAAAGTTTATTTATTTATTTATTTCCTCCCTTCCCCCAAGCTCAACTCCTTAAATTTCTGAAAATAAATGCCGAAAACAAAATCATATGACAAACTCAGTTTTATCAGGTAGTGGAAAGTCTCTTCCATTTCACAAAGTCAGTTTGCTGCAATAATTAACATACACATCAACATCTATTGCTTTTGTTTTATTGTAATAAAAGAAATAGGAGGCGTGGGGGGTCAACAATACCCAACGAAAGCCGAAAACCGAAAGCCGAAAACCGAAAGCCGAAAGCCAGATATTTTGTAGGATGAATGATTGAAGCTTGAAGGAATCTCAACCACAGAAATCAAAAAGCATTCTGCCCATCTCATAATTATTTACCACAAAGTGAAAGTTGTGTAATTCTGGGCATTGTTTTAACCGTTTTTAAAAATCACACAATTATGAACGACATATTTTTTAAATTAATATAGAGTGTTTATATTATTGTGTTGATGGTACTAATCCTTCAACAAAACACAATAATTTTTCCAATAATAGTTTCAGAGCAATCAAATAATTAAATGCATGCTAAGTAAATGCTATATGTCTATCTGACTAAAAAAACAGTTATTGTGTGGAATCAGAGCTACATATAATATTAGATGGGTACATTAATAGTCAAAAATTAAATAATAATAATAATTTAAGAAAATAAGAAATATTCCTACATACCTGGTGATCCTGGCAAGTATGAAGGTAAAAGCAGGAATGAGATTGCTGAGCGCAGAGGCCATAGATGGAGAGCTACACTGAATCCCAATATACATAAACATTTGCGCACAGTATCTGCAAAATTTTAAAATAAAAGTAAATAACTCCAATTTGATTGCAGCAGAATAAAGATTATATATACTAATGTGTATGTATATACCCAATGGCTCCAAGAAGACAAAGTTTACATAAGATGCAGAGGGTGAGCTGGGGAGGAGGAGAGGTCATTCTGTAATTAAATATGAGAAAGAAAGAGAGAAA
This sequence comes from Heliamphora exappendiculata, assembly GCA_034768845.1. NCBI lineage: Eukaryota > Viridiplantae > Streptophyta > Magnoliopsida > Ericales > Sarraceniaceae > Heliamphora > Heliamphora exappendiculata. The sequence continues at coordinate 14,395 of JAOTRH010080552.1, forward strand.
GAGGTGAGATTAATTTGTAGAACAGATAAAGAAAATTAAGATAAATTTGTGGGGGAAAAGGAGGTACACCTGTGAACGATGAAGGTTAAAGGAAGAAGGAAGAGAACACCAAGGGAAGTAGAGTAGGAACTGTATACAAAGTTGTTCATCCCTCTCCCCATGGCTACTTTGCTCATGGTGTTCAATCCTACCTCCAACGACTCTGCTCCTATCACTGCTATTATCTCCAATCCCCACATCTCTCTCTCTCTCTCCCTCCCTCTCTCTCTCTCTTCGTTGTAGTACCTTGGAACTCTAGAGTAGACATCTGAGATCTGGCAATTGATTAACTAATCAGTTTAAATTTGTGGATTCTCTTTATTTTCTAAGGAGTGGAGACATCTCTATTTTTATGTTATAGTTGTTGTGGTGAGTTGATTTTAATAATTTGAACGGATTATATTGTAAAACATATTAAAAAAATTTTATATTTGAAAAATTAAATTGACTAAATATCGATAAATAGATGAATAAATTACACGAGTAAAAAAGTATTTTAGTGTAAGTTTCATAATTAAAAAAATTTCAATAGATCCAACAAAATGAACTTTTAGCTCTTAAAGTTCATTGTGTTAAATTCAATCAAAATACCCATACTACTATAAATACTTATTCTCCTCCACCTCAACATTTTACCCCTCTATCTTAACACCCCATCCCTCCACCTCCACCTCCACTTCTAGCGATCGTCGATAAGCACTAGTGACCACCTCCGACAACCGCTAACGATTGTAGGTAACTATTTCCAAAAAAGTTATAAAAAAACTATGTGTGATTACCGAAAAGTCATCGAAAACTATCACCGAAGAGTTAACTGTAAAAATAGTCATCGGAAAGTCGTCATAAAAAGTTGCCGACAATTGTTGGAAAAAGTTGACGACTTTCTCCCAAAAAAATCATCGTTAACAACTAGAGTTGATAACTGGCAATGACGTACGAGAGATATGTACTAGTGATTGGAGAGTGACTAATAAGGGTAATTTTGTCTATAAATTATTTACCATTAAATTAGATGACCTTAGACCTTAATACTTTTGAAACAACGGATTTAAAAAGTTAAAAAAATTAAAATAGACTAAATACATTACAAGGTCTAAAAATTAAACTAATGACTAATTAGTTCCTCAAAAATTTTATAGTTTATTTTTAAAATTATATTTATCTTTATTTGTTTTAGAATAAATATATTCTAATTATATACTAATTGATGTCCGATAAAATGAATGTTTTGGGTGTATCATCGTTTCGATAATCTTTATAACACAAACTAGTAATAGATATCTCTCCATTTATTTTGAAAATTAAAAGGACTTGGATATGATTATAGTCAAAGTGAGATAACATTGTCACTATATACTGTATTTGGATTTGTGGGTAAGGAAGAGTAAAATCCTTTTAGTAAGTAGCCTAAAAGTTATTTTTTATTTAAAATTATTGTTCAAATTGAGAGTATGTAGTTATTTAAATTAGTTTTTTCAAGAATTAGTTGATTTGTTAAAAAGTTAGTCTCTTGTATTTTGCTTAAAGGACAATATTGCCATTTGAAAAAAAAAATATTTATTATATGTGCAGTGAAATAAAATAACGTTAGTCATTAATTATTTTAAGTTTTTTTTTTCAAAATTAGTTGATTTGTTAAAAAGTTAGCCTCTTTTATTTTGCTGGTAGGACAATATTGCTATTTAAGAAAATAATAATGTTTAAATTATTTTATGTGTAATAAAATTAAATAACGTTAGCCGTTAATTATTTTATGTTTAGGCAATTACAAGCAATAAAGATAAATAATCACAACTAATAAAAGGTTTACCATTTTTTATATGAAAAATCTCAACTCGAGTAAAAGCCATGTGATCGGTCCAAGTTCAACTAAGGCTATGTTTATTTTAATATAAAATATTTTTAAAAAAAATATTTTACATGAAAAATATTTTTATACAAAATGATTTTTTTTTGGTTTTTATTTTCTAGTGTTCAATTGATACATGAAAAATATTTTCAAAATAAAACTTTTTATTGTTGGATTGAAACAAGGTATAATTAGATATGGTTTGATGCCTCGTAAAGCTTTGTTACTGCTTGGGATAGTTTTTTATGTAATTTATTTTGTGACTTTGTTTTTTGCCTTTTTTGAATTTTTTGTCTTGTTGTTCTTGATTTTTTATATTTTTAATTCATCATTATAAAAAAAAATTAAAAGTATATGCCATTTTGTCTAAAGTTAAAAATAGTTAACTAAAAACGATTTAAGTTTAAAACGAGAGAAATTTAAAAAATATCATTATTTGAATTAACGTAAAAAAATTCAATAAAGACGAACAAAATCCTTAAAAAGGCTTAAAATAGTCTTTTTATGACTTTTTTTTGTCTTATATGATTTTTTTTAAAAAAAACTTTTGATCGTTTTTTTCCTTTTCTAATTTCTCTTAGCAAGAAAATTTAAAAATATCATTGTTTGAACTAATGTAAAAAGATTTCACTAAAGACAACAAAAAAAAAGAGACAAAAAAACCTTTAAAAAAATTATCTCAAACCGTAGTTACCACTGCTATTAGTTTGTGTCTTCATTTTAGAAATCAACAAATTTTTTTTTAAAAATTTGGGAAGGATCAGACTCACAGGACACGTATCTTAAACAAATGAAAAATAGTTTACCAATTTATTTAAAAATAATAATTTTATCTTATGATGTAAAATATTTTACTTAAAAAAATTATTTTATTTACTTTTTGTTAACCAAACAACGAAGAAAAGGTAAAATACTTTACTAGAAAATATTTTTGTTATAAA
>JAOTRH010080563.1:0-17221 GCA_034768845.1 Heliamphora exappendiculata
TATCCCACGGGTAAAGCTAGCTAAGTAAAGCTCCAAATCAGAATGAAGAAGAGAAATATGAATCAAATGGCAAGCAGAAACATGGTAGATTAGAGACAAAGATTTTATGAAGATGACACGCTCCACCAAAACCTCTTGAGTTTTTGATAGAGTGTAGCATCTCTTTGGTCCCTTGAATTGTTCTTTTTTTTTTTGTTAGTTATAAACTCAAGATGGGTCTACTTCAATGATCGGGTGATTTATTTTATTATTTTAAGTATTTAAATTACTTATGTAAAATAGTAAAATGATCGAATATTATTAATTATCTAAATAAATTATATTTTTTTTAAATGAATGTTGCCATTCATCCCAATTTATTTATTTTATGACAAATATACTTTTTTCAGACACTTTGATTTTTGACACGTATGACCAACACAACCGATACACTAATAATGATAAAATAAATAAATTAAAGCGAATCTATCTTGAACCCAAAATAAATTAATAGTAAGAAAATGATAGAACAATCAATCTCAACTCTGCCAGCAATATTTTTTAAAACAAAAATAGAACTATGCAAACTATGCAATACTGAAAAATATCCAATCATGTATATTCTAACCAAATTCTTATTCAGGCATGATTAGTAACATGGCTTTTTTTGGTTAAAAATGCAAAAAAATTAACTTTGTTCGTTTGTAAAAAAGTAAAAAAATTAAAAAGTCAAAAGTCAAATTAAAATACAAACTCCCACCACTTTTAAAATACAATAATACTATTTATTCATAACTTATTTATTACCACTACCAACTTATATAATTGTTAATATTAAATATATAAAAGGATAAAAATGTCAACTTTGAACAAAAAGCAAAAAAGTTAATTTTTTACCTAAACAACCAAATTAAAAAAAGTTAACTTAAAAACTAAGTTACCAAACAATCTACTTTAAGCTCAATTTAAGTTTTTAACTAAAAACGCAAAAAAAAAAAAACAAACAAAACAAAACAAAAAAGCTAATTTTTAAACTAGTTACCAATTGGACCATGATCAATATGGCAGTTTAGCCACCTTATTAAACAAAACTACACTAAAGCCATGTTTGGATTACATGTTGAGAGTTTTGTTTATTTTTGTCTTTTATGAATTTTGTTATCTTTTGACTAAATTTTTTATACTTTTTCAAATCATCTCGATGAGATAAACGCAAAAAGTATAAGAATTTGATCAAAAGATGAAAAAATCTACTAAAAACAAAAATAAATAACATAAAATTTAACTTATTGACTTATTTTAACTTATTCTTGTCTTTTCTAAACTTATTTTTATATTTTGATAAAAAAAAATTTCTTTTTTAACTCATCTCGATGAGACGAGTCAAAATATATAATAGTTTAATTAAATTATCGCACCCTCAACTCGAGACACATGATCCCCACATAACTGTTTCCACCTATGACCAAAACTTCTTTAATGATATTCTCTTGAATTTAGTTTGTTAAAGGTTAACACTCATCTCAAACTCCAAAATATTCTAAGTATATTTTTCAAAAAATTTGGCAAAATCTCCTTTATTTTTCGGGCTGTCCCAAATTTTACCTATAAACTTGTCAAACTCAAATTAAAGTATATACTCACACAGCCTGGATATCAACTTACAGTCACAGATTAAATTACATAATGATTAACATTCTTCATTTCTATTCTATTGTATTCATCTCCGTGAGAATCAAACTATACATGAATTTTCACTAAATTCGTATACTAATTACATTCATCCATGACAATCTCATAATTTCCATAAAATTTCTCAAAACAAGACTTTGAGACAAATACATAAAGTTTGAAATTATATACATGATTCACATCTTTAAATCAAAAGTAAAGATTTGCTCCTTTCTTTCTCAAAACATTCTTCAAGATCCCAACCTGTATTTATTCTTCATTTCATGATAATCTGAACCTGTAAAAAATATTTATTCAACATACGTGAGCCGAAACTCATAAGATAAAGACTAAATATGATACAATACAGATATGTGAGGTGTGAGTGACTATGCTGTAATGTAATCACCTTTCAAATTGTTTTCATATCCGAGCAATAACACGCGTCTTTTAAGTTTTATGAAAGAAATCAACTCATCCACATCCCAAAATCATATCACAACCAATATTCCATCCATTTCAATAATTTTTAAGTAAACCCTTTCATATACTATACACATTGTCATCATTTAATTCATTACGTTAATACCAAATCGACATCACCACAACGCCGGTCGTGTAACCATCACTATTTCTCATTAAGTACACGCACACACACTTTAAATCCTGGTTCCCATTATTTGTTTCTCTTTCACAAGTCTAAATAATCTTTTATCTTCATCAATTCCCAATTCTCAAGTTTGCTTCCATTTATCTCTTTTAATACCATGCTCGATTATGCATTAACATAAACTTTTGGTAAAGTATTTTCTATTCAGTTTCTTTCAAACTCATCATTTCTCTAACCAACAATCCTTTTATCTCATTGGATCTAAGGCACAAACATTCCAATCATAAGCTCTAGCTCGTTTTACGGGCCTCGCCCGAGGGAACACGGCACCCAAAGCACAGATTGCGCAAGTTTCTGGTCTTTCACCGAGAAGCTGTTCAAGCCCAACTTATTCACATTCTCAGCCATTTTTGATTTTCCAAAATAACACCCCGGGAGGCGACCCGACACCAAGCCATTTTCAATTTTCCAAAGGAACTCCCTAGGAAGCGACCCGATACCAGCACCAAACCATTTCCTTCATCGGTTGCATTATTTCACTTTTCAATTCAGTATCATAATCTCAAACACTTTTTCATCAATCCAACTTTAATTCTCATGTCACGTCATTCAACATATAAAAAGGGATTTCATCTTCCCACTTCAACAACAAAAAATCTCACATATGCACCCAACATAGTTCCTCATCATTTGATATTTACTTTACCCAACTTTAATTATAATATCAATTATAATTCACATTAAGTATTCCGTGAATCAAACAAATTTTATGATTCTCCAAAGTTTCTCAATAAAACTACACACGTGATTCACGATCATTAAATCACGTTCATATACAAAAACCATTAATTTCGATTCCATCATTCACTTCGTCATGTCTAGTACTCATACGTCACGCTTTATTTATAATCTATCTTTACTTCATTTCCACATTTGTCATAGTTTCAACGTTCACCCAATTTAACATACAAAGTAATTTCAAATCATAATTTCATATATGTTTATCCGTAACCCACATTCCTTATTTATTGCATTATCTCACATATCAGTTTAATAATATGAGTTACAAACATAAATTTAATATGAAGTTTGCCGTCAATTAACCCTTTCTCATATCAACACAACAAAGAGTCATCATCCACAATTCCTCGATTAAGCTATAAAGTTAGGTATTATTACTTCACATACCAAGTTTCATAATCAAAACTATAAGTTTAACCACTTACTAATGGTTTACCAAAATTTCGTGTTACAATCGGAATATCATCCAATTATTGATTTAATTCTCTTTAATTTAAATTCATATTAAGAAGATTTTAGATCCACCAACCACCATGACTTTCATCGAACCCATCTTTGCAATTAAACGACTAACTTGACCTCTCAGACATGCAACATGTTACGTTAAATCAAGATTACTCAAACTAGCCAGGCCTCAATTTAATTCACCATTCACCGCCAACCAGTTACTTCATTTTAACACATCATTATAATAATTAATATTTCCATAAATTTGGTTCAAATCCAAACTCGTGGACAAAACATATGTAATTACATTCAAGAATTAAATTCAAAACTCCAATTCATATAACAAATCTTTGATATATTCCACAATATATTGCCCCGCCCTCCCCTAACTAGAATCCTATCTTAACATGTTCTAATTCGATCCAAATAATCAAGTTTCATAAGATCTATATCTCACAATATTACCAATTACTGTCCACGTCCAAGCATCTCAAGTTTGAGTTACGCATTACAAACAAAGTTAGCTTTTTAGCCCACACTTCAATAGCATGTACATACGTAAGTGTATATGAATATACAACATGACTCTAATGTATTTTAAATCTTTCAAATCACATTACCAAATCATCTTTATTCCATAACTTTCAAGTTACACATTCCATTGTACTTAAAAATATTTCAATTCCATGTCCATACTTAACTATTATGAAATCAAAACATTGCCTTAGTTCTTTTCATTAAATCCAACTCTTTGTTAGACTATTCCACAAGTAAAAATATAGTCAAAAGGATGCAAACCCAATAATTTGGATCAAAGTTCATGAATTCAAGTCCATTTGACTTCATATAAATTAGTGTTTAGATATCAAAGTTTCCAAATTTTCCCGTTAAATTATCAACCTAGCTCAAACCCACAAATTTACATGTTACCATGCTCAATTACCTCGCTAAGAATCTCAATTTAATCAGTATACCAAAATATCACAAAATCACATCATTAAATCAGGAGTTAAACCAAGATTTTAACCAAATACTCTAAAAATTTCAGGGTTTAAGGGTTTAACTGAAAATCCAACACATATCAAAACAAAATATCACCAAGTAGTCAAAATCCTACCTCATTGAGCCAAAATCCCCAATTTTCGGAACCCTAGATTTTCGGCGACCAACAAATCCGGCTCCTTAAACACGAATTAATCCACGTGTAGCCTTTAATTTGATGTTTAGCTTCTTTAATTTAAGTGAGTGGAAGAGATTTAACCCAATCTCCAAGCTTTTAGCTTTATCCATGGCGAATTCGCAGAGAAAAGGAAAAAGAGGAACCGAGGAAGAAGACGCCGGCGGCGTTGGCTAGAGGTGACCGGGGTGAGGTCGCCGGCAGGGAGGCGTGGGGAAGGCGGCGCCGGCGGTCACGGTGGCGGGGCGAGGGAGTCGCGGCCTCGGCTGTTCGCGCGTCGCAAGCTCCGTTTCTCTCCTCTCTGTTTGTTTTTTTTTTTTTTCTCCCCTTCTCAGCTTCGGCTGAGATGAACTTTAAAACCCTTTCCTTTTTTTTCTTTTTTTTTTTATAAATTCTAGAGAATTACATTTAATTCTCACATAAAAAAAAATCACCTTCTTTAAACCTCCACTTTAATTTGATAAAATTTAAATTTACATACTTAAAATTTTCTAACATCATAAATTATATCATAAATTAATATCTCAGGATATCCACACTTATCACCCCATTTAACGTGCAATTTTTATCATCGAAATTATCTCCATCAATTTAGTTATATTAACAAAGTTTATTAAGAAATAAAATGTATCTAATAATAAATAACATAAACCGGGTCTCTACATAAACAAATAAGTAATTATTCCAAACTGGAAATTTTTTTTGTTAAAACCAAATCAAACATTTGAAAATAAAGCCTAGCTTGAAGGGGGAAAATGATCTAACGAGTCCTATTATGTACGAATGTGCAGCATAGATCTCAACCGTCTACTTAGCCACAATTGGCTCAGTCGCTAGTCCAAAGCCAAAAGGGAAGACCGGATCATAATGTGGGTCCCCAACGTTCATCGGAAGTTGGTCGATCGTTCTGAACCAAGTTCGAGGAAGCTTCCCGGTGAATCCATAGTCTCCGAACAGGAGATCAGCCACGCCTTGGCCTTCAGTGCCCGGGAGCCACGCAGCGACGAGAGCATCGATGGAGGGAAGGTAGGGTTCGATCACGAGAGGTCGGCCGGAGATTAGAACAACGATGCACTTCATGCTTCCACAAACGTTGTTGATTGTGGTGAGACCAGGTTCGGGAATCGTTAGGTTCGTGTTGTCTCCGTCGAATTCGGCGTAAGGCGTCTCTCCCACGACGACAATGGCATAGGAAAAGTTTGAGGACTTGACGAATTCGGCATCGGGGTTCTCGCTGTACATCACTTCAGTGCTTGGGTCAACTGCTTTTGAGATGCCGTTGAAGATAGTTGTACCTATCAATTATAAAAAAGACGATTCTCACCAACCAATTTTTAGCCTCGTTTGAGCTAAATTTCAATTATTTTATTTTTTTTGTCTTTTACATTTTTTTCTTCTTTTAATTAATTTTTTTTAATTTTTCGGATCATTCGATGAGATGAATCTAAAAAGTAAAAAATCTTGATCAAAAGATAAAAATGGTTCACTAAAGACGAACATAAGCAGCATAAGATCTTGCTTATTGGTATATTTTGGCTATTTTCATCTTTTTTGAACTTTTTTTATATTTTAAAAAAAAAATTTACTTTTTCGAATTGTCTCGATGAGAAAAGTCGATAAGTGTAATAATTTAACTAAATGAACAAAAATAAACAAATAAACAATAATTATTTTTGCAAAAGGTAGAGTTTTAAAATACAATGCATTCGTATTTTGCTAGTTATTGAGGAAGATTTATTCAATCATATAATTTGAGCTCTTTTTTAAACTGTCACACAAGACAAATGTCTCATCAATATACTCTTTCTTATAATGTAGAATGGTAGATGATATCGTACTATATATTATATCAGTTGATATTGTATAAAATTTTAAAATTACATTGTCCATATTAATTAATATTAAAATTGGTGGCACAACATGAGAAAAAATACTATATGATTTTAATAAAATGTCAGCTAATTTTGAGTCAATTTCTGTTTTGGGATCTCACCAAATAAGATGTTCACTTTTAATAACATAGCTATCAATCGATATCTATGCTTTTAGCTATCAGCTAATATATAATTGTAATATTGATAACAATAGTAGTGTTTGGTATTACTAAAACTAATAACTTATAAATTATAGTTTGTAGCAGAAGTTGTGAGTGTTTGGTAAATATCGTATTTTATAGTTAAAATAAAAAAAATAGCCACAAATTATAGTAAAAATTGTGAGTATTTAAAAAAAGTTATTACTTATAACTAAAATTAGTAACAATAAGTTAAAAGTACCAACAGTATCTTTGTCAAACACCCTCAATATGTAGTTCGCTAGTGTTAGTTAAAATATTGAGAAAGAAATAATATAAATAGAATTAATTGCGATAATTGAAAAGTACATACCGACAGTTATGTTGTTGCCACCGACTCCCTGCCAAGTGAGAGTCCAACCACCACATTGATAACCCAAATTGTTTGCATGGGTTCCAGCAACTAGAATTCTAGATGTCTTTTTGGAGAGGGGAAGTAAAGGATTATCTGCATTCTCACCATTCTTCAAGAGTACAAGTGATTTTCTCACGGCTTCCCTTGCTAAGTCTCTATGAGCCTGTTTGATTTTTAGTATCGATTTTCATATAATATATATATATAATCTATTAAAAACATTCAAAAGTAGAAGAGAAGTAGAGTCCACATTATTCGCTTTTGTACACCATTTGTTCACCCAAAAAAAGCTAGTTCCTTTGAAAGAGTATAATAGAATTCCATGAACTCCATCTAGGATAGTGTATTTCACCTTTAGATTTTTTGTTTTTTAAAAAAAATTAGCTAAAATTGTTATACTTTCTAAATTCCCATCTCGTGATACGCTAATGAGAAACCACAAAAATAAATACTATTCTCAAAATATGAAAAAGTTCAAAACAGATAAAAAAATTAGTCAAAATGTGACTTTGTGCCATCTTTAATGAACTTTTATAAGTTTGGTAAACAATATTTTACATATATATTCATCCCCACACCAAAAAAAAAGTAAAATATATAAAACAAAGATATGATATTAGCTCTTATTTTGCCTAGTTCTTTTTTAGACTTTTTGACTTTTTAAATTTTTTATAAAAAAAAGCTAAATATAAAAATATGTGGAAAAAATCAGTTGATTACAACAGGAGACCAAACAAGTGTGCTTTTGAAGAGATTTTTTAGCAAAAAATCTTTAAAAAAACTAGGCCAAGCATAGGCTAAGATAAAAAATAAAAATATATAAAGTTCAAGAAAGTTGAATTTTAAGTAAAACCAAACAAAATAACATATTAACTTTTCAAGTCAATAAATTAGAATATTTAGAGTTTTAAGCGTAGCTCAACAAACCTGACTCCCAAGATGTTCAGCCATGCTAAGATCTGCTACAGGATTTTCAAAGAGACCCATAGTGAACTTGACCTTTAGAATCCTTCTAACAGCATCATCAATACGACTCATAGGAATAAAATTCTTTTTGACTAATGATATCACAATGTCGAGAAAATCTGTGTGGCTATAAATTCCCATGAACTGAAAAAAAAAAGGGGGGGGGGAGGGAAAAATCACCATATGCTACTATTTTCACTTAATGATAATCTTCATTTATTTGAATTTTAAAAAAGAAATCGGCTTATCTCCAGTACAATTTGGTTTGTTTTACGCTCAAAATGGGCTTATTTCGATGGTCTGGATTATTTTTTTTTTTCAATGTATAAAATGTTTATATAAAAAATTAAAGCGATTAGATATCGTTAAATGTTTTAAAAAGTCACATTGTTAGTAGAAAAATGTTTTAAAAAGTCACATTGCATAAATAATTTGTACATTGAGAATATTAAAAAAATAATTTGGATAGTCAAAGTGATACTATTTTAAGCCCAAAACAAGCAAAACAGGATTGGTTCAATCTATTTGTATGTGTGTATATATATATATATATTGATCATCATTTATGAAAAAATACTTTTATGCCAAAAAAAAACAACTAACCATGTCAATGCCAGCCTCAATCCCTTTTAGCAAAGAGTATGTATAATTTGCAAGAGGTGGTGAGGTGATCCTATCAACACCTTCATAATCAGATATGACAAAACCCTGCCAGCAAGTCAACATTCATTCGAAAATTATTACATATTTTTAAAATATTATGTGAAAAAAATAAAGTGATGTTTTCAGGAAATAAAAGCAATTGATACAGACGTAGTGCATTATTTTTTTGTCTCTATACTAATTAATAAAAGTAGACTAATATTATTTTACTTGTAGTGTTTTTCGCAACAATATTACTTAAGAGCACGAGGTAGACACTAACACAGTATTTCGAAACTATCCAATAATTAGTTACACACGGAGTTTGGCCTATCTGAAATAACTTGACTTTTGAAGAAAAATATATTAATCATTTTTCAAACTTTTTTCATATTCTGAGCAAATGTTTTACTAGTTTTTGTTGGTCTTAGACACTGTGTGAGATAGCTTTTTTAATATTTTTTTGTCTTCTAGTGAAAATATTTTATGTTAGTTTAAACAATGATACTTTTTAGATTTCTCTCGTTACAAGAAATCAGAAAAGTAAAAAATATTTGACCAACAAATAAAAAGTTCAGATATGATGAAAAAAAGCCACTTTGAGGCTTTTATATTGCTTTTTTTTGTATTTAGTGAACTTTTTTTAATATTTTTTGAAGATAACTATATTTTTAGATTTTTTTTGATGAATCGAGAGAGTAAAAAAATTAACTCCAAAAATAGAAAATGTTCATAAATGATGAAAAAACCAGCAAAAAGCCACTAAAAAGCTAAACCAAACAGAGCCTAGTTAATAGAATCTGAGCCGTAATTTTTTTAATACCAAAGTTGAAAAAGTTTATTAAAGATGAAAAACATGACATTTTCTTTTTCTAATATTTGAGTCAATACCTTTTTCTTTAAAATCTTTCTACCCATGACTAATCTAAGACAAAAAATGTCAAAAAAAAAAAAAAGAAGAGTCACAAAAAAAATATCATTTGTTAGAAATCAGAAAGAGATGAGCATATATACCTTAAATTTAAGTGTGTTCTTGAGGATCCCAGTAACAAGATCACGATTAGCATGCATCTTCACCCCATTCCAGCTGGAATAAGAAACCATGATTGTTGACACACCCCTTATAACGGAGTTGTAGTAAGCCGGCATATGAATGCTCATCAATTTATGAAAATCTATCACAGTGTTATTCTCGTCGATTCCCCTTGTCGTCCCACCGTCGCCCACAAAGTGTTTGGCACAAGCCACAACCTTATCCCTTTAATTAAGAATTAAGAAAATTATGCAGTAATATCAACAAACCCGTAAAGTTGTGAAGATAGCCAAAATCTTAATTTTCTTTTACTACGATATTTGTCGTGACCAAACGAAAAACAAAAAAAGTTAAAGAGAGAGAGAGGAATATATTTAGCCTTATTTGAGTTGGAAATTACATATTGCCTAGTGAAGGAAGAGGCGGTTAAATTGGAGATAATAATATAATTGTAAAATATATGCCAAGGCTTCAAAGCTCCTGGACTCCGTTTATATATGGTATAGACTAGTAGTTGTGCCCACACATTGTGGGTTAGGAATTGAGAGGAATTGAGAATTTATAATTTATTTTTTAATTTTTTAATCATTTTAAAAGAGAAAATAAAAAATATATAAAATTATTTTTAGCGTTTTGTGTAAATAAAAAAAATATCACAAAGACTTCACCAACTTGAGTGTTTCCTTATTAATAGTATAGATATAGATTAAGATGATGTAAACAAGAATTTCTATGTTAAGATATAAGAGGAGAAATTTATTCAAAAATTAATTATAAATATTATTAGTATGCAAATTAACCTATGTTATCAAGTATCCTCTTGTATCAATTGATGCATATCGTTTTGAAGAAAAATTGATACAACAAGTGTAACCGTCTTCATTTTATTTTTGTTCAAAATACCAGTCAATGTCGTCAATACCGAATGACGATAATAAAAAAAGAGCACCTAAGTATCAGTACATGATTAAACTAAAAAAATAACTTTTACTTTACTTTTTTCTCTTGTGTTCCTATTTTTATTTTTCTAAGTGAGTTTAGAATTTTTGTTCAAATTATTAGTTGATACCGTCAGTACCGAATTAGGTAACAAAAATAGCAGGTAAGTATCGCTATCTGATTAAAATAAAAAAATAATTTGTACTTAATTTTTTTATCTCTTGTGTTTATTTGTATTTTTTTTGAAAAATTAGTTAACATTCAAATTTATAAGTCATTTACTATTTTTAATCTAGCATAAGATTTTTTAACGAGTAAAGTCTATTCTCATAAAAAAATTTAACGCGCAAAGTTCTTTTGGGACAAAAATACCCTAGAACAAATAAATTTATTTATCTTTTATTGAAAGTACGTATAAAGAATACAGAAAAATTTGTCTGTCTTATTAAAAACACGTATAATGAACATAGATAAATTTATCTGTGTATTTTTAAAATATGTATAAAAAATACAGATAAATTTATCTGTTTGTATTATCTGTGTTGATATGTAAATAAATAAATTTATCTGTTAGACATAAATATGCAAACAAATAAATTTATCTGTTTGCATATTAAACAGATGAATATCAAATAAATATATTTATCTATTTGTTATGCAAAATAGATAAAATTATCTGTTTATATGGTATTTTCAGAAGAAATCATGCAATTAGACGTCGCGCGTTAAATTTTTTGTTGATGGATCTTGTGTGTTAAAATTTATTTTTTTCAAACTTTTGGCTGAAATTTCATATTTTTTTAACTCAAATTTAAACTTGAGTGGGAGCTCTCAAACTTGTCGGTGATAGCAGATCATAAAATATATATATATATATATATATATAATTTACCTCACTTTCGTATTAGCTAATTATAAAAAAAAAGTAAACTAAAAATTAAATTTAGACTATTTAATTTGATTATTATGCTAGATAAATGTCTTACTAAATTAGTTGTGGTTGAATAATATATTTTTAAAACATATGTAATGTTTTGTATTAATAATAAATTTGAAACGATAATCGATATTTCAGCACCAGTGCATATGATACCAATAAAAAAGTAAATGCTCTATTTAGAACGTTGTTTGAACATTAGCAGATAGTAAATAGTAATGTATCATAAAAGGTTAATATAAATTCTAAAATAGGCTTACTTTCCACCAAGATAAGGAACGCCCCTTCGTGAATTGGGAGGAATCTCGCCTTGTAACCCGCTTATTACTGCGGTCATTTCTTGGACAATTTTGTGGTCTTCACTATAACTTTCATAGCAACGACCCCATCTTGGATCTCTACATACCTGTTACAAAACAAACATTAACAAGTAAAAGTCTTTACTTTTTACTTTTTTTTTTCTTTTTTTACTTAATGAAAAAAAAACTGAGTTAAAAAACAAAAAGTCACTAATTGTTTAGTTACTAGCAACTTAAAAACAATATGCATAGAACCAAATAAGTTTTTTATTTATTTGATTTGAATTTCAAAAGACAGAAAGTAGGAGTCCAGTTGAAATAAATTTTGATATAATATTTTTTTGTTTTTAATGTCTTTTTTTAACATTAATTCAAATCCGTATAATTTTTAGACTTTTCTTGTCAGGAGAAATTAAAAAACAAATATTTTAACCAAAAATAATTAGAAAAGGTTCAAATAAAATGAAAAATAGCTACTTAATTTAAAACTTTTTTAAGGCTTTATTGTTTTTAGTAAAAAAAATTTCAACTTAGAGAAAAATGATCTAACTTTTTAAATTTATCTCATTACGACAAATTAAAAAGGTAAAAAAATTATTAAAATAGGAAAATAATAAATAATAAAAAAATCCTTAATTAAGCTAGCCCAAACATAGAAAATTGGATTGTCAAACACCAATTAAATTTCATAGATACTCATTCGCAAGCCCACTAGTTTGAGGAAATTATTGTATACCGCGATGCATGGTGCAAACACATAAGGAATGCCTGTAGCCCTAACTTCAAGCGCAGTTGCAGCACCAATTCTTTTCACAAACTTCGGATCCCTACAGAAGATGATGATAGTTAATTCAATAAGTAATTATAATCACACTCTAAGAATGTGCAATTACAGGTAACAATTTGGATCAAAGCAGCAATTCAAAATTCTTTTATAAAGGCCCTGGAAAGTTCATTTATGAATCAAAATTGTTGCTTTTTTTTATTTTTTTTATTAAATTTTTTTACTTTTTCGAATGGTTTCAATGAGATAAGTTTACTAAAGATGAAAATAATCAATATAGAGTTTGTCTTATTGGTTTATTTTGATTTAATTATTTTTTGGATTATTTTATGTTTTGATTAAGAATTTTTTATTTTTTTAGCTCGTTTTAACAAGAGGAATCAAAAAGTATATTTGTTTGACTAAATAATTAAAATTTTAATTAAAAACAAAAATAGATAAAATGAACTAAGCGAATAAGTATTTATCCAAAAAAGGCCATAACTATTGACATTCCATGGATTATATATACACACACACTCTTAATCCTTTTCATTTTGATTTCTCCTTGTAATATATATATATACATACCCACACTTAATCCTCTTGATTTTGATTCTCCTTGTAAAATTTAGGATAAGGGTTTTGATGTCCCAACAACATTGTGTTTTGGCACGCCTAAGCATCACCTCAGTTCTATTTTAATGATTTAATTTATTTATTTTATTATTTTTATTTTATAGATTACATATATTAAAAAAAATTAACTAACCGTATATATGTTTATACACACTAGTATTTGTGCCCACGCAATACGTGTGTAATATTACTTATTATATAGAAATACTAAAAAAAAGCTCACATAATAAAAATAAAATGTGTTAACAACGAATTATGAGAACTAAAAAATTAAGAGATTTAAAAAAAAGGAATAATAAAGAGAGAAAAGAATGGGTGGTTTTGGAACTCCAATAAATTTTTAAATTTTAGTTATGTAACTACCCAATAAATTTTAAATTTTTAAAATTTAAACTATTATAATGGTAATTAAAATAAAAACAAAAATTATAATTTACTTTAAAAGACCAAATTAAGATAATTTCTTTAAATAATGTATTCTATCTATACTATTATATAAAGTCAACATGTTAATGTTAATTTGGTATGAACATTAAAGTGAAACAGACTCACACTTTTGTCACTACAAAATTACACCTTAAAAAATTATATTTTAAGGGGTAATTTTGTTATTCTCTTGTTATAACTGCTGATTTAATAACTATAAAAGTATTAAAATAAAAAAAAATCTATGTAACTGTGTCAAATTTTTCTCCATCTCCTTTTTTTTCTTTCAAACTTACTTTTAAATATTACATTTAATTTAATTTTTTTCTTAATTTAATATTTTTTTATAATAAATTAAATATTACATGTATAACGTATTCCGCTAACACTAAAAGTATAACTATACTTGCCTAGTTGCTCCAAGCCCAATGTTGTGGGGGAATAATGTAGCCTGATAGACATTATTGTGGCCATGAATAGCATCAATTCCATATATCATAGGAATCTCAAGTCTGCTAGAGAGAGACCCATATTGCAGCGCATTCACCATGTCAACCCATTCCGCCGCCGTGGCTTTCGGAGCCGGAACGCTTCCTCCGCCACTCAGCACACTGCCGATCGAATAGTCCCTTAAAATCTCTGGCGTTGCGTTGTCCCTTTCAAGTTGCATCATCTGCCCAACCTTCTCGTCCAAAGTCATTCGGCCCATCAGGTCCCTGATTCGAGCCTTGATAGGCTTACTGGGGTCCTTGTATGCCATGTAGTCTGATTGTGCTGAAGTTGTGAACGGGCATAGGATGAGAAATCCCAACATTAGAGAGACTAAAATATTTGGAATCATCTGATCCATCGATGTTGTTTTTGCTTTCTGATACATAAAAAGGCACATAATCAAATTAATATCGAACATGTGAATTTATAAATTATATTTGAAAATATGTGATATTGATTTCAAATAAAATTTATAAATATTTGTTAAAATTATAAACTTTTAGTTCTTTCTTTATCAAAAAAGTCAAAAAAATTAAATATATTACAAATCTAAGACGTAGTTGATTAGAAAAATACATAAGTTGTAGGGAAACATCTTCCCAAAAGGAGAGAGAAATATCTCTACGTCGGGGAGAAAATCCCACATAAGAAGAAAATCCTACGTTTGGGGAGAAAATATCTCTAACTAACTTTTGTAAATAGACTTATAACATAAAATAATAGAATTTGTGTTTATAATTTAAAATTAAAAATTACAATTAAAAAATTATAAGTACATTATTTGGATATTTTTATTTTTAACCAAACTAAAAATACTAAAACTTTGACAAATACCTTTACTGTGGAGTGAGATTTATCAAATTACAAATACAGAAAATAGAAGAAAAAGATAGAAAGAGACGGACAAAAAAAGCATAAAGTACAAAATACACTATCGATCGATGACATTAAAAAGCAATTCTCATGAAATCAGTTATACAAAAACCACACAGAAACCACATAGAGAGGAGGGAGGATGACATCTACAAATCAAATCAGTTATATATAATTGGCTATGTTTGGGATAATTGTTTATTTGATTTCGTTTATTCTTGTTTTTAATAAAAAAAATTTATTATTAAGTCAAATTATTATATTTTTCAACTTTCGAGACGAGTCGAGAAAATAAAATTTTTTGATCAAAATATAAAAAAAATTTAGAAAAAACAAAAATAAGCCAAATTTTATGTTACGTATTTTTTTAGTAAACTTTTTTCATTTTTTGATTAATTCTTTTTTTTTAATTTTTTTCATCTTTTGATAAAAATTTTTATTTTTTGAGTTTATCTCATTAAGGCGATTTGAAAAAGTAAAAAAAATTAGCCAAAAAATTTTAAAAAAATAAAAAATAAAAAAAAGTAAAATTATCAACATCTAGCTCAAAAATAACTAAGATTGTTAACTTTCAATACTAATATTTAATATCAAACTATTCCAATCAGATTCAATATTGATTAAAATATACATAATTGCAATATCTATATCAATACCGATCCCAAAATGCCAATCAAAATTTAAAAACCTGGTTATTTTATAATTGTTATATTTTCCAAATTTTGTAATTTTCAAACATTCATTAACCACAAAAACTTATCACTCTCAACTTCCTTGTTTTGCATATTGAACCTAAAAAGCCCTAATTATTATTCGATTTGAATCATCTACCAACCTACTATATATATAGCTAAAAAAATTAAAACTCAATCTGATGAATCGTAATATAAAGAAGACGTGCTCTGTAAATTGAAACTTAGAGTAAAAAATATATACAAAAATCTAGAGATCAGTGTACAATGCATGTATATCCAATTATATTATATTCGAAAAAGGAGAAGCAAATTTGAAGATAAACAATTAAGAACTGTTAGTATACTATGAAATTAGAAAAATGCAAAGAATTGCTTTGAAAAATAAAAACAATAGATCGAGATTATAAAAAGCTCTTCACATACATAAATAGAAATTCTTCAAATAATTTTGAGATTAACAACGATGAACACTCATATATATTTATATAGTAACTGAGAAAATTAAATCTTAATATGATGAATCATGATATATAGAAGACGTTCTGTGTGAATCGAAACATAGACTAAGAAACTTATACAGAAAATCTAGAGATTAATGTACAATTCATGTTTATTCAATTGGATTATAAGGATAAACAAATACGAAAATAAGATCTCTTCGTATGCGAAATCAGAAAAAAGCAAAGAATTATTCTAAAAAATCCAAACAATAGATCGACAATATAAAAAACTATCTACACAATCACATACATAAACAGAAATTTTTCAAATGCCTGTGAAAATCAATGATGACGATGAACACTTACCTATGTATGTATGTCAAATTATCAGATTATGTGAGAGAAAGTAAATGTTTGAATTCAAAAGGATGAAAAGTATGCTTACAATGGCAGAGCACAAAAGCTTATATAGAAAAGGTGCAACGGTGGTTCTAGAGTTTTTGCTGGACTCGTTGAGTGTTTGGACTTCGGAAGCAAATCCAATTAGTCTTGGGGCATTTAAAAAGCTTGTTTTTTAGATATTTTTTAAAAAGAAATAAAAAATAAGAAATTCGATTGTTTGCGATAATTTATTTATGGTAATTTTTTTATTTTTTTTTATTTTTACTTTTCCTAAAAATATCAAACATACCCTTACACGACTCATTGAGTGCATGAAACCAACCCTATTTAGCTCTAAAAAAATTTCTTTTCACAATGTTTAATTTTTGTAAAAAATTAAAAAACAACAAATTCGGTGGTTAAAAGTTATGGTTAAAGATACCAAATAGTATAGGTTAAAAGTTATGGTTTTTATGGGGAAAAAATTAACTTTTTAAATGGCTGTGGGACTTGGAAATTGGATTTGAAAAGGGGTTAGGAAGGCCAAGATTAAAAGGAATTCTTCTGGAGTTTGTGTTGGAC
>JAOTRH010080574.1:0-17219 GCA_034768845.1 Heliamphora exappendiculata
ACAACAAAACCGGGAGGTTGCTCCATATAAACCTCCTCCTGAAGATCGCTATAGAGAAAGGCATTCTTGACATCCAACTGATAAAGCGGCCAGTTCTGAGTGGCAGCAAGAGAAAGGAAAAGACGAATGGAAGTCTTCTTAGAGACCATAGAGAAAGTCTTAAAATAGTCAACGCCATAAGTTTGGGCATGACCCTCGGCAACAAGGTGTGCTTTCAAGCGAGCCAAAGAGCCATCAGGATTCACCTTCACAGTGTAGACCCATTTGCAGCCAACGGCTTGTTTCCCGGCAGGAAGAGAAACAAGATCCCAAGTGCCATTATTGTCCAGAGTAGACATTTCCTCCAACATAGCAGAACGCTAACTAGGATGGGAAAGAGCCTCTAAAACACTTCCAGGAACAGCAGTAGTATCAACTGTAGAAATAAAGGCACGTAAATAAGCTGACAAGCCCTTATAGGAGTCAACATACCGGGGGTGATCCCAACAGAGGCGATAAGGGCGACGAGCAACCATATGGGGCTCACTTACCGACGAATCAGCGGGAGAGAAAACTGGTTCAGTAGAAGACGGATCACGTAAGGGCAAGGGTGCAAGAGGTGACGCTGAGAGTGGCTCAGAAGAGGCAGCAGGAGTATCAATAGTAATTCGAGAGACCAAAAAATCAGTAGACAGAGGGGAGGGAGGTTACTCACGACCCGGAGATGGAACATGAGGAGAAGGAGAATAGAAGGGGGTCGACTCAAGAAAGATAACATCCCGAGACACAACAAACCGACGGAGCGCAGGACAGTAACACCGATACCCCTTCTGGTGCTGAGGGTAGTCAAGAAACAAACATTTGAGGGTACGAGTATCAAGTTTTGTAACCTGTGGCCTGGTGTCACGCACATAGCAGTCACAACCAAAGATTTTAAGAGACAGGGAATGCACAAGTAGCATAGGAGCTAACACAGACATCGGGAGAACACCACCCAACACAATAGACAGCATGCGATTAATAAGATAACGGGTCGTAAGAACAGCCTCACTCCAAAAATGATGAGGAATATGCATATGACATAGAAGTGCATGGGCTGTTTTCAAAACATGTCTATTTTTTCGCTCAGCCACCCCATTCTGTTTGGGAGTATCAGGACACAACGTTTGATGGAAAATGCCCTGACTCATCAAAAATCCCCTAATGGCAGTAGACATATACTCCCCCCATTATCACTATGCAAGATCTTAATACAGGTACCAAATTGGGTTTGTACAGTCTTACAAAATTGAGTAAACACAAATAAAACCTCAGATTTATTTTTTATTAAATATAAAAATGTGGCATGAGAGTGTTCATCTACAAAACTGACAAAATAACGAAAACCAAATAAAGAGGTGATCGGACTAGATCCCAAACATCAGAGTGTACTAATTGAAAGGGAGCAAAAGATCTTTTATTGATTCGAGACTTAAAAAGCACACGCAGCTGCTTGGAAAAACGACACAACTCACGCTCAACAGCAAACATAGACCTTAAATTAGGGTAAAGAATTTTAAGACTAGACAAACTAGGGTGCCCAAGACGACAATAAATATCAAGGGCAGAAGAAGACAAGGCAAAATACGCCTGAGCAAGAGCAGCATCTAGCACGTACAACCTCCCTGAGACCCGTCCTTTACTGATAATCCTTTTCGTCGTAAGATCCTAAAAAATACAAGAATCAGGAAAAAATGTTACGGAGCAACTTAAATCAGTGGTAATCTGACTAATAGATAATAGATTGAAGGGATTATCAGGAGTATATAAGACATTGTGTAAAGAAAGGGCAAGAGTTGGTATCGTAACATCACAACCCTCAACAGCTAAGGAGGAGCCATAAGTCACCAAAACACCAACATGAGCAGGGGTTAGTTTATAATCTGATAGAATACCTAATGATCCAACCATGTGAACAAAAGCACCAGAGTCAATAACCTAGGTGTGAGGGGTAGCCACACATGCAATAGGATTATCTGCAACGGTGGCTACTGGTACCTAAGAAGAACTCGTACTCTGTCCAATCTGACCATACATATACTAGTCATACTCTACAGCAGTCATCTCAACAACTTGTTTAGTTGAATTGGAGGCCCCTTGAGGACTTGGCTGAATATAGTCCTGCTGGCTGAAATCAAATGTGGCATTGGCCACCAGTGGGGGCTTTCCATAAAACTTGTAGCATTCACTTCGAATGTGTCCCCGGATCCCACGATAGTGGCACGTACAGGTCTCACGACCACCATCACAACCTCCTCCACAACCAGACTTTCTACCGCCACAACGACTGCAACCTCGACCGCTGCGGCTACCATGAGGACCCGTTAAAGTGGACTGATCAGAATTCTCGATAGGGGATGTATCAGTACCACGAGACTCATCCCGACGGGACACTCGACTCACACGTCGGAATGTCTTGAAGGGAGTGGGAATGTCTGCCCCAACAAGAATCTGAGAGCGAGCGGAGTCAAACTCAGAATCCAAACTGGCTAAGAAGCACACCACCAAAAGTTGCTGCCGTTGCTGCTGAAACTGAGACAACTGATTTGTGAATAGAAGAAGGCGATCAAACTCATCAGTCAAAATCTTGAATTGCATAAAGTGATCCTGAAAAGGCTTTTCGGACTGCTGGGATTGAAAGAAACCTTTTATGACATCATATAGGCAGGAGAGATCATTAGTGGCTGAATAGATAGATTCTAACAAGGACCATATCACTCGCACAGTATCAGTGTTTGCCATCAAAGCTTGAACGGAAATATCCATCGAGTTGAGCAACTGACTGAATATTCAGGCATCATCGCGGGTCCAAGTCTAAAAAGTCACTAATCTTCGTGATGGAGGATCATCAAACAGGTGGGAATCCAATTCCATACCTTGTAAAGACTTAAGAACACTTTTCTTCCATAAAGCATAACCATTGGCGCCATCAAGTCGTCGATCAACTAACCGTGTGGATGACCAGAACACCTCTGTGGTACGCTGACGACCAGTTTCAACCTGAGATTTGCAGGTTACGGAATCCTCTGACATCCTCGTTCACCAACAAGGGGACCAAAAAATACCACAAAAAAAACGTCTCAATTCACACAGGGATATAACAAAGAACCACACCGGACCCTCACAGCATCATCAAACTCGCAGACATCACGGAACTACATTGGCGGACTGATGCAGTGAGGGAAAGAGAGAGAAAAGGCAAGCCCTGTGACTGAGGAAGGGCCTGTCAGAGTCTGGAAGTGGTTGGTGAGGTTGAGGAAGCCCCTATAGTGGTCGGCGCAAGCCTTAGAGGGGTTGACAGTGGTCGTCGGGGGCAGAGAAAGACCCTACAATGGTCGGCACAAGCCCTGGAGGGGCTGACAGTGGTCGCCGGAGGCCCTAGATGGGCTGACGATAGGCGATGTTCCCCCCTGAGGGACTGACGGGAATCGAAAAGACCCTAGGAAGTTTCGACGAAGGTTGTCGTCACCCTTGGAGGGGTTGACGAGAGTAAGCGACGCGCTTGGAAGAGCCGACGAGGGTGGCGCATGCTTTTGGGAAGGCCGACGATGGTTGGTGATGACTGCAAGAGGGCCGACGGAGGTCGGCGAGGGTCTAGAGGTCGGCAGCTAAGGTTAGGGTTTCTGGTTGGCAGCTAGTTCTGGTGAAAGCTAGGGTTTTGTGATGGCTAGGATTTGATGGCTTTGATACCATGTTAGAAAAGAGAAAAAAAATATGGAAAAGCGTATATTCTCAATGTGAGACATACACACGTATTTATTAAGCAACGAGAGACTACAGCAAAATACTGTGGGCATCCCCACATGATATTGATACTTAACATATATTAACAATAGTTTGTAGCAGAACTTGAGTGTTTGGAAAAAAAATGTAACTTATTGCTAAAATTATTAGCAGGAAGTTAAAATCTACTAGTAGTAGTTTTGCTAAACACCCAAATTGTAACTTGTGTAGAAAAGTAAATTGTATTAATATATAATATAGACAGTGTGTAATAATAGATAATTTCTATTAAAAAAAAGATTAAGTGATATAAACTGTGTTTTGGGTAGTATAGAAAAGAGTTGTTTAATTTGATATTTTTTTTAACTTAAAAGGAATTTGTTCATTTGCTACTGAGATGATGTGAAGAGATTTGAATGGGGCTGACATTTGAATAACCTATCAAACAGAATCAAAGGGAATTAGTTTAATAAAATTAAAAGATCTGTAATGAGTTTTATTCATTAGCTAAGTGGCTGATATTAAGAGAGCTGAATGGAAATGAGGATGTCACCAGAATTAATTCAGGATATTATTAAAAAAAATCTGAAATCAACCAATCAATCAGTTCAAGTGAAGAGCAGTAATTTACAACTGTGGGTAAAAGGGGCAGTTGAGGACAATGATGTCTATGGTCAGTGGTAAAGCAAAGAATGTGGTTGTGGGAAGCTAAGATGCTGCAAGCTACCCTAAAAGGATAGTCCAGGTAAAATTTATTAATTATTATTTTGTTAACTTGTTCATGCAACTTATCGTCATTATTAAGAGTGTAGTTCGACCAGTCGAAGTTGGAGTCAAAATGTTAGTCATGTAATGATAGATTGAACAATGATGTTCATGAAACATGACACAGAATGCCAATGTATATTTTTGAGTAGATATGATCATTGGTCATCATTATTATCTTGTGCATACTAACCTTGTCTTTCAGGATATAATAGAACAGAGAAATTCGATTATGTGATATAAGCTGAGTACTGAGTATTCAGTAAACCTAAAATGTTATGGAATTGAGTGACTATATTGGAATAGCACTTTGCGAACTGAAATTGTTTAGAAGAACTGTGTGGGGTAAAACCAAAAGTACAAAGATAAAAAGTATATCTTTGTCGCATGGTATATCCAAGTAAGCAACAAACGTCTGAGGGATTGTGAAATTTAAAAATAAATACAAAATGATTATTGAGAAAAGGAGAACTTAATTATTAAATTTTATTGTGAATCTTATACGTGCTTAGATATCTATAATGTTTAGGTATGAGAATGGTGTGCAGGTACAAAAGATCATTTGAGTTCTGTTTAAATGATAAAAATATGTTTGACTGCAAATTAAGTAAATAAGTTTATTTATTTATAGGATGGTATAAATTGGCACTTTTTATATTTATAATTGTGAAGTTAATAAAGATGCCGGATAACTAGATTTAAAGTAAAACTGATATGAGTTATCATATGCAATAAAGATACCAGTGTGCATAAATATGTTGCAAGCATAGAATAATTGAATAGTGGTGGACATTTATGTTATGGGATTGTGGTAAAATAAAATAAATGTGTACTTATAATTTATAAGAGAATGTGATGTAAATGTCTTACGATTTAAGAATGGGTATGAAGCTTTAAGGGACATGCAAATAGTGCATTTTATTAATTTTTAATGTGTACACGTGTGTATTAGACTCTATTAATATATGAGAGGTTGACAACATAAGAATACAAATATGCTTATGAATATGAATTTTTCTTTTATATGTTAAAGATTGCCCAAGTTTTTGGTTATGAGCCAAAGTGCAGAACATTATGCTACACATAAATTACAAGCATATAAAAATAGGATTGAAATGAATTGTAATTTAACTTATGTTTAATATGTTGAAGTGGTTGTTATTGCACTAAAAATAAATATTTAAAACCTAGTAAAAACAACTATTCTGTAAAATAATGGTTAAGACCATGTATCATTCTACGGGGACAATAGGACTAAGTTGAATAGTGTTTGTAATTAAAACCCAATTTAATTTCAAAACACTATTTGGATAAAAAATGGTTGAGTAAAAACTAACGAAGTGCAATGAAAATATTGGCTCTAAGGTAGAGAGAAAACCTTGGGATTATGAATCTACCCTAACCTTCCAATTTATAAGATGTATTGATTTGGAAAACTTTCATTTGTTCAATAATGACTCATTTTGGCTACAAGCCTTAACGGAGTCATGAAGAAAAGAATATGATTAGAACCCATCATGAACTATCTTTGAAGGGCACGAATCGTCCTTGATAAATGAGGCACAATATGTACTATCGTAGAATAGTATATTGACGTTTCAACCATAAACATCAAACCATTTCCATAACACCTTATTTGCAGTCATAGAGAACAAAAACGATAACTAGGTTAAACGAGGAAACCATTGATCAAAGTCAATGTCTACATGTTATATAAAGATTAAATTATTGAATGAAAACTAATAAACAATAATAAACTTTAGCTGCTCATTGCCAAGGGAGACTTAATAGCTGAGGTGAAAACATTATCCCCACACTTTCTTAGAGCGTCATTTCCTCTTTATTTTTTCCATCTAAACTCTTATTTTAGAAGCGCCAAAGGAGTTTTGAATTGAAAGCCACTAGAGGTCAGACAATTAACAAGATAAGAAGCTGTAAGGAATGTCTTGTTTCAGAAGGACTTGGGAGCATGCATAGTGAGGAGAAGAGAACAGGCAACCTCAAGAAGATGATTTTGCGTTCAGTGACTTCATTTTATTCAACAGTGCGCACACAGCTCGTCTGGAAAAGAATACCATGATTCTCTAGATAGGAGCAAAAACCACAATCAAGATACTCATACCATATATGTACGAAGAATCTTTATTTTGGCATCAAACTAAGTACACACCGTTTGATAAAAAGTATGAAAATATGAAAAGACTTCACTTTAAGTGCAAAGTAAATATTCAGGTGACACGGGAATAATAATCAATAAAAGTCACAAACCACTGGTAATCAAAAATTGAAGTAACAGGTGAAGGGTCTCCACATTAAAATGAATAATTATAAATGAAAAATTAGTGCGTTTATTAACTGAGGGGTAAATATATCATTTACGCTTAGCAAGTTCACAACCCTCACAAAACCAAAAAAAAAGGTCGACTCATACTTTGAAAAATTAGTTAAGGCTAAATTTAGTTGAAGGCTAAATTTTAGAGAGGTGAAGGATGAACCTTTTAAGCCAAGTTTCAATACTCAAGATAGCAGGTTTTTATTTTAGAGAATAAGGGTAGCTAAGCACAGGGTAAGGCAAAAGTTATAAAGGCAAGCAATAGGACGAAAACAAAAGAGATGACGAGCTATTCTAGAGCGACCAATAAGCTAATAGACCGCCTGGAGGAAAGCTGGCCCGGTGATAAAGAATGAGAGCTAGGTGTCACGCACTGCCAACTTCCAAGCAAGAAGAATGCTAGAAGATGACAAGAGAGGCTTATGGAAGATTTCGGAACATCCTAGAAGAATCTAGCACAAGGAGAAACCTTCAAATACTTAGAGTGTTCCGAAGGAATCTGGATTATTCTAGAGAGGCCTAGAGGAGTCTAGGATTATCTAGCACTTGTAAATGTACATGGAATTGTATAGAACATTCTAGAGTAGGATTTAGAGTAGTCTAGTATGGAGGTGGGAAGGTTTTAGAATATGTTCTAAAATTCTTCTAACTGTTAGATCGAGGACACATGGCTCAATTCTAGCCATTTGTTAGATCCTTGGGTGCTTATATAAGGAGGAGGCTTTATTTGGCCAAGGCACCAAGCAAGAGTTGTAATCTCACTTCTCTCTGAAGCATTACACTTTGTTCTTCCCAACCTTCAAGTGCGTAGCCCTCGTCTCTTTCAATCTTTCGGAGTTCTTGTAGAGTTAGGCTTACTTAGCATCATAAAGCGAGTTATGACCGTCTAAGTGCCGCACGGTTGGCTTAGAAAACCCACGGCCGTGACACGTGGTTTCAGAGCAGGCTATGAAGGCTATGCAACTAAGGAAGGAGAGGCACGATGTCTTCTGGTGTGGATGAAATGGTGAACGAGCAAACCCGAGGGAGGGACGCTAACACGAAGGGAAGGAAGGACAAGTCCTGTGATGCTGTTGAGGTTGTGGATGCACGACTTGCAAAGGTGGAGCTTATCGTGGTCGACACAGGAGATTGGCTTGGCGTGTTGGAGCAGAACATGCAGCAGGAGGTGGAAGGTCTCAAGGGGGAGATCGAGGACCTCAAGAATGGCATGTTGGCTACTGTAAACTCCGTGGCACATGAGGTGCTGCGGGGTAACAAGACCTTCCAAGCGAAAGTGTTGGCGATGCTTGCAAACTTTGAAGCTCGGTTGGAGAAGCTCCACGAAGACATGGTGGTGTGCAAAAAGGCTACAACTGGGGAGCTACGGTCACATCGGGGAATACTAAGGTGGAGGTGCTGAAATCGAAACCTTTCGACGGGAAGCGGGAAAGAGGTGGACAACTACCTTTGGCATATGGAGAGATACTTTGAGGCGATGACACTGACTGATGAAAGTGCCAAAGGTAAGGACTGCCATCTTCTACCTCACCGACATAGCAACACTATGGTGGCGCAGGAGACATGCCGACATCGAAAGAGGTATGCGCACCATAGATACATGGGATGATTTTAGGAAAGAACTAAAGAAACGATTTTATCCTGAGGATGTGGCTTACCAAGAAAATCTCTCAAGTTGTATTCTCTTCTCTCTAGTGAAGTCCTCTATTCTTCCAAAGTCAAGCGTGCTCACAATCTCTTCCAATCTTTCGGTGTTTTTGGGCGATAAGGCTTACCACGCTCCATCATCAGTGATCATGACCCACGATTTACGGGGCGATTCTAGTATGAGCTGTTCAAAATGTTGGGGTCGGATCTACACTTCTCTACTAGCTTTCATCCACAAATAGACGGTCAGACAGAAATGGTGAATGCTCTGTTAGAATTATACTTGAGTCACTTTGTGAGTGCCAATCAAAGGGATTGTGCTAAACTTCTAGACGTGGTCAGATAGAGAAGCGAGGCCACTAGTCATAGTCCATTTGAGTTGGCTACAAGATAACCACTTACTCATACAGTAGTGACAGACTACACAGGACGAAACTCTGTGGCTTTCAAATTTGCCAAAGGATGGCAGGAGCAAGTAGATGTTGCTCGCTCTTATCTCGACAAGGCTGCCAAGAAGATGAAGAATGGGCAGATAAAAAGAGGCGTTCAGTGGAATATCATGTTGGGGACTTGGTACTTTTTAAATTACTTACTCAACAATTCAAGTCCTTACAAAAAGTACACAAATGGTTGATAAGAAAGTACGAGGGCCCCTTCCCTATCACAAAGAAGGTAGGGAAAGTATCATACCGGGTTTAACTACCTCCAAAGTTGAAGATTCATCCAGTTTTCCATGTAAGCTACTTAAAGACTTACCACGCAGACCTGCAGAATCCAAGCAAATGGCGCCTACAGCGGTAGTAACTTTCTATGACAAGGAGGTAGAATACATGATGGTAGATCAACTCGTGCGGAGACGAGAAGTTCCTCCTTGCAAGGAGTACTTAGTGAAATGGAAGGAACTACTAGAAAGTGAAGCTAGCTGGAGCCGACCAATGCTTTGTGGAAATTTTAAGAACAGATACAAAAATTCAAAGAAGATGATGCGACAAGGACGTCGTCGTATTAAGTGGGGAAGAATGTCACGGACTGCTAACTTTCAAGCAAAAAGAATGCTAGAAGATGACAAGAGAGGCCTATAGAAGATTCCGAAACATCCTTGAAGAATCTAGCACGTGGAGGAACCTTAAAGTACTTAAGAGTGCTCCAGAGGAATCTGGATTATTCTAGAGAGGCTTAGAAGAGTCTATGATTATCTAGTACTTGTAAATGTACATGGAATTGTATAGAACATTCTAGAGTAGTCTATTATGGAGGTGGAAAGGTTCTAGAATACGTTCTAGAATTCTCCTAACCATTAGATTGAGGACACATGGCTCAATCCTATCCGTTTGTTGGATCTTTGGGTGTCTATATAAGGAGGAGGCCTCATTTAGCCAAGGCACCAAGCAAGAGTTGTAATCTCACTTCTCTCTAAAGCATTACACTTTGTTCTTCCCAACCTTCAAGTGCGTAGCCCTCATCTCTTTCAATCTTTCGGAGTTCTTGTAGAGTTAGGCTTACTTAGCATCACAAAGCGAGTTGTGAGCGTCTAAGTGCCGCACGGTTGGTTTGGAATACCCAAGGCCGTCTTACAAACGGATGAAAAAGAAAAAAAAAAGTACTTCTAGATCAATGTTTAACTAAAGAAGGAAAAAATCTCTCCAAAATCCCAAAAGGAGGATGACCCAAACAACGATACCACTGATGTAACTGCAAAAGTATGGAGCCGGTGTCAGCATGGAGAGCTTGGCAAGATGGTGAAGGTGGAAGAGAAAAGGAAGACGAAACATCCAATAAGTATAGTCCATCGTGTGCACTACCACTGCTAATCGTTCTCCCCGTCACCAGTTCCTGAAACACATAATGAGTGGGAAAAAAAAAGTTACGGAACAGTTTAATGAACTTGTAAGACGACTAACAGACGATGTTAGTAGAAATATTGGGAACATAAAGAACAAAAGAGAAATCGAAGAAGAGCAATTGATAGAACCTTCTCCAAATACAAAGGATAAAGAAGGATGAAGAATCATTGGCTATTCGGACCTTATCTTTATCAGGACAAGTAGAGTAAGAGGAAAACTATGTCGAAATGCCAAGATCAGTGGCATCTGAATCAATGATGAATGTGAAAGGCAATAACACTGAGTGCACTAGGAGAAATACCTGAGTGAGTAAAATTGGAGGAGGAAGTCGATTTTGTAGAAAGATATATGCTAACACGGGCCATCAGGTGCTTGAGAGTAGTTAACTCAGCCTCAGAATGGGGGTCTGTTTCACCAGATGGGCAAATCTCATAAAGATGAGCTTGGGAGCGTTTAGAACCACTAAATCCACCATCACGGCCACCTCCATGTCTCTAAGCAGGACGACCATGTAACTTCCAGTAGTAGTCAGTAGTATGACCTCTGTTATCATAATCGTATGATTCACAATATGTATCGTACGATTCGATTTGATACATCTAGCAATCGATTCGTATCGGTGGGGTGAATCGACGAAAGTAAGAATAGTACGATTCACAATACGTATCATACGATACGATTCGGTTCGGTTCGATACACTGAGAAATCGATTCGACACCAAGCAAGTTTTCGATTCTTGTTTCTTTTCATTCATAATTTTACATTCTTCAGATTTGTCCAATATCACTTTTCTAAGCCACCCAAATTTATTTATATGTTTTAGAGGCCTCTCTACCAATTCCTTATTGGTTTTGGTTGGATAGTTATAAATTCTAACATGGTATGATTGGTATCAAAGTTGTGTTGGGTGGTTTCGCGAGCCAAGTTTTTCCAGGGTCTATTTCATTCATTTCGTTAAATTTTCAGTATCTTCACATGTTAGATATGAGAGAAGGAATACGAAAATAGTGTATTCTCATTGTGAGGCATACACGCATTTATTAATAAGTGAGAGACTACAGTAGATACTATGGGCATACCCACAGGATAACATTATTAATATTCAATATATACTCACTCCCCTTCAAGTTGGAGCACAGATATCGATCATGCCCAACTTGTTACAAATGTAGTGACCACGGGACCCAGGCAGCGCCTTAGTAAACAAGTTGTTCACCAGATCGAACAAAACCAAAATCGATAGTGCCTTTTTTATTCTCGTGGCGGATGAAATGACAGTCGATCTCGATGTGCTTTGTTCACTCATAAAACACTGGATTGGTCGCGATGTAGACAGTAGACTTATTATCACATCACAATTTGGTAGGACCCATAGGTGGTTCGTCTAATTCAATAAGAAGCTGTCGAACCCACATGTTTTCGAACGTTGCCAACGCCATAAACCTATATTCTGCCTTAGCACTGGATCTCGACACCATATCTTGCTTCTTGCTTTTCTACGATACTAGGTTCCCACCAACAAAGACAGAGAACCCTGATGTGGATCTCCTATCAATTGGGCACCCTGCCCAATCTGCATCAGAATAGCTCTCGGTACGGAAGTGACCCCAGTCACAGAACTGTTGGCCCTTCCCAAGGTTGAAATGGAGGTACCGTAGGATACGAACCACTGCATTCCAATGTGGGATGCGAGAATCAGACATGAATTGACTCATAATGATGACAGGATAGGCAATATCTGGTCTGGTCATGGTGGTCAAATAATTAAATTTTTCCACCATTATTCGATACCTGTCAGAGTGAGAAAACACATCACCGTCACCGGAAAAAAGCTTCACATTTGGATCCATTGAGGACTCCACACTCTTTGCATTAAGTAGGCCGGCATCGCGCAAAATGTTAATTACATATTGTTTCTGAGAAATAAAAATTCTATGCTTACCTCTGGCCACCTCGACTCCTAAAAAATACCGCAGGTGCTCAAGATCTTTAGTCTGAAATTATGTCTACAGGAAGGCCTTCAGGTTACTAATCCTAACGCGGTCATCGCCAGTGATGACAATATCATCAACATAGAAAACTAGAAGAATGCAGCCTGAAGCAGTCCGACGAAAGAACATGGTATGATTTTTTCTAACTGCCGCAGACCAAACTGTTGCATCACCGTGCTAAACCTCCCAAATTAGGCCCAGGGAGATTGTTTTAAACCATATAAAGAACGACGAGGGCGACACACAAGATTAGACCCCCCTGAGTAACAAAACCTGAAGGTTGCTATATAGACTTTCTCTTGAAGATCGCCATGGAAAAAAACATTCTTGACATCCAACTGATAAAATGGTCAGTTCCGAGTCGCGGCGAGAGAAAGAAAAAGGCGAATGGATGTTATCTTGGAGATCGGAGAGAAAGTCTCAAAATAGTCGACGCCATAAGTTTGGACATAACCTTTTGCAACAAGGCGCTTTTAAGCGAGCTAAAGAACCATCAGGATTCACCTTCACGGTGTAAACCCATTCACAGTCGACTGCTTGCTTCCCGGATGGAAAAGAAACAAGGTCCCAAGTGGCATTGTTATCCAGTGTTGACATGTCCTCCAGCATAACAGTACGCCAATCAGGATGTGAGAGAGCATCTGAAACACTACTAGTACAGCAGTAGTATCAACTGTAGAAATAAAGGCACGCAAAGAAGCTGATAAGCCCTTATAGGATTCAACCTAACGGGGGTGATCCCGACAGATGCGATAAGGGCGACGAGCAGCAATAGAGGGGCTCACGTACCGGTAGATCAACCGATAAGAGAACTAGCTCATCAGAAGTCGGATCACTCGGGGGCAGTGCGGTAGGAAGTGGTGCCGAGAGCGGCAAAGAAGAGCTTACAGGAGTATTAGTAGTAATCTGAGAGACCAAAAAATCAGCAGATAGAGGGGAGGGAGGTGACTCATGACCTGAAGAAGGAACAAGAGGAGAAGCAGAATAGAATGGGGTCGACTCAAGAAAGGTAACATCCCGAGACATAATAAAACAACGGAGCGCAGGACAGTAACACCGATACTCCTTCTGATGTTGAGGGTAGCCAAGAAACACACATTTTAGAGCATGAGCATCAAGTTTAGTGACCTGTGATCTGGTGTCACGCACATAGAAGACACAACCAAAGATTTTAAGGGGCATGGAGTGCACAGACGAAGTAGGAGCTAACACAGACATCGAGGAAACACCATCCAACACAGTAGACGGCATGCGATTAATAAGATAACATGTTCTCTCCAAAAATGATGAGGAACATGCATATGACATAGAAGAGCACTTGATGTTTTCAAAACATGTCTATTTTTTCGTTCTACCACCCTATTTTGTTTGGGGGTATTAGGACAAGACGTCTGATGGGAAATGCCATGGCCCACCAGAAACTTTCACGGCAGTAGATAGATACTCCCCCCATTATCGCTACACAATACCCGAACACATGTACCAAATTGAGTTTGCACAGTTATACAAAATTGAGTAGACACAGATAACACCTCAGATTTATTTTTCATTAAATATATAAATGTGGCACAAGAGTAATCATTGACAAAGCTCACAAAATAACGGAAACCAAACAAAGAGATGACCGGACTAGGTCTCAGACATCAGAATGAACTAACTGAAATGGAGCAGAAGCTCTTTTATTAAATCGAGACTGGAAAGGCACACGTAGGTGCTTGGCAAAATGACACAACTCACACTCGATGGTAGACACAGACCGTAAATTAGGGTAAAGAATTTTAAGAATCGACAAACTAGGATGCCCAAGACGACAATGGATATTAAGAGCGGAAGAAGACAGGGCAGAATACGCTTGAGCATGAGTAGTATCTAGCAGGTACATCCCCCTCCAGACCCGTCCTCTATTGATAATCCTCTTTATCGTAAGATCCTAAAAAATACAGTAATCAGGAAAAAATGTCACTAAGCAATCCAAATCAGTAGTAATCTGACTAATGGGTAATAGATTAAAGGGATTATCAAGAGTATGTAAGACATTGTATAAAGAAATGGCAGGATTTGGTGTCGCAACACCACAACCCTCAACAGCTAAGGAGGATCTATTAGCCACCAAAACACCAGCATGACCAGGGGTCAACTTATAATATGATAGAATACCTGATAATCCAGTTATGTGAGCAGAAGTGCTAGAATCAATAACCCCGGTGTGGGGAGTAGCCACACATGCAGTAGGATTACTTACAAAGGTAGCCGCTAGTACCTTAGAGGAACTCGTACTCTGTCCAATCTGACCATACATATACTGGTCATACTCTGCGGCAATCATCTCAACAACTCGTCTGGTCGAGTTGGGCGCCCCCTGAGGGCTTGTCTGGACATAGTCCTACTGGTTGAAATTAGATGTGGCATTTTCCACCAGTGGGGGCTTTCCATAAAACTTGTAGCATTCACTTCGAATGTGTCCCCAGATCAACTGATAGTGGCACGTACAGGTCTCACGACCACCATCACAACCTCCTCCACAACCAGATTTTCTACCACTACCACGACTGCGACCTCGATTACTGCGGCTACCATGAAAACCCGTCAAAGCAGACTGAACAGAATTCTCGATAGGGGATGTATCAGTACCACGAGCCTCATCCCGATGGGACGCCCGACTCACATGTCAGAATGTGTCAAAGAGAGTGGGATTGTCAGCCCTAGCAACGATTTGAGAGTGCGTTGAGTTAAACTCGGAGTCCAAACTGGCCAAGAAGCACACCACCAAAAATTGCTGCCTTTGCTGCTGAAACTGAGGCAGCTAATTCGTAAACGGGAGAAGGCGATCTAACTCGTCAGCCAAAATCTTGAATTGCATAAAATAATCCTGAAGAGGCTACCCAGACTGCTAGGATTGAAAGAAAACTTTCATGACATCATATAGGCGGAAGAGATCATTAGTGGATGAATAGATCGATTCTTGTTAAGTAGTAAGGGTTAATATATCTATATGTATTATAGTACGTGGTATTGTGTGGGTATGCCCACAGTAGCTATTGTAATCATTTTTTTCTTAATAAATATGGGTGTAGGTCTCCTTTGGTGAGACACATTCTTCTCTCCCTTTATTCTAACATAGTATTAGAGCCATGAAACCCTAGCTCCAACGAAACCCTAACTCTCACCCTAACTCTCACCAGAACCAGCCACCAAACTAGAAACCCCATCCTCGCCGCCGACCACCCTACCCTCTGGCAGTCATCGCCGACCCTCGTCGGCCCTCCAGCCATTGTCGCCGACCCTCGTCGGCCCTTTAGTCATCGTCACCGACCTTCGTCGGTCTTTCAGGAACACTCACCAACCACTGTTGGCTTGCCCAACGCGTGCCCCAACTCTCATCGGCCCTTCCAGGTGAGGCGCAACTCTCGTTAACCCCTCCAGGGGTGACGACGACCTTCGTTGGACCCTCCTAGGGGAACTCCGACCCTCGTCAATCACTCAGGGGAGGGGAGTCACTCACCGTCTGTCTCTCTAGGGCCCCAACGACCACTGTTAGAGCCTCCAGGGTTTGCGTCAGTCTCTCTAGGGCTTTGAGCCGACCAAGCAGGCCTCGCCGGAGCCTCATCGGAGGGTTGCCGAAGTCTCGTCGGAGCCTCGCCGAACTTCGTTGGCTCTTCCAGACCAGTTTGCTTCTCCCTCACAACACCTGTCCACTTCCCCTGAGATAAATGGTGAACATGATGCTAGATTAAGAATGCTGTGAGGGCTCGGTTTGGTTCAATTCTCTATCTCTTACGCGTGTGGATTGAGACTTGGGTGTGTGGTATTTTTTGGTTCCTTGATTGGTGCACGAGGATGTCAGATGATTCTGTGACCTACAAATCCAATGTTGAAGCTGGTCGGCAGCGTACCACAGAGGTATTTTCCTCATCCACACGGTTGGTAGATCGGCGACTTGATGGCGCCAACAGTTATGCATTATGGAAGAAAAGTGTTTTGAAGTCGTTTCAGGGAATGGAGCTCGATTCCCATCTATTTGATGATCCTCCATCTCAGACCTCAGCAACCTTTCGGACCTAGACCCGGGACGGTGCCCGGATATTTAGTTAGCTACTTAATTCAATGGAACCTTCAGTTCAGGCCTTGGTGGCAAACCCTGATACCGTACGAGAGATCTGGTCTTCATTGGAGTCAATTTATTCATCCACCAATGATCTTTCCCGATTATATGACGTTATGGAAGGCTTCTTTCAGTCTCAGCAATCCGGGAAGCCACTTCAGGATCATTTTCTGCAATTCAAGGTTTTAGCAGACGAGTTTGACCGGCTCCTTCCATTCATGAATCAGTTGTCCCAATTTCAGCAACAGAGACAACAACTACTGGTTGTGTGCTTCCTGGACAGTTTGGATTCTGAGCTCGACTTGGCGTGTTTTCAGATCCTTGCCGGGGCAGATATTCCTACTCGTTTCGAGACATTCCGACGCCTAAGTTGAGCATCTCGTCGGGATGACTCTCGTGGCTCTACTGCATCTCCTGTTGAGGCATCTGACCAATCTGCTCTAGTAGGTGTTCATGGCAACCGCAGCAGTCGAGGTCGCGGTCGTGGTAGTGGTCGGTCTGATCGTGGAGGGGGTCGTGATAGTAGTCACGAGACCCGTACGTGCCATTATTGCGGGATTAGGGACCACATTTGTAGTGAGTGCTACAAACTTCATGGAAAGCCCCCACTGGTGGCCAATGCCACATCCGAGTTCAGCCAGCCAGACTATATCCAGCCAAGTCCTCATGGAGCATCTAGCTTAACCAGACGGGTTGTGGAAATGACTGCAGCAGAGAACAATCAGTACATGTATGGACAGACTGGACAGAATGCGAGTTCGTCTGAGGTACCAGCAGCCACATTTGCAGGTAATCCT